>VWPU01012692.1:0-20134 GCA_013398955.1 Callaeas wilsoni
CGGCGGCGAGCGCGGGGACCCGCCCGGGCGCTCCTCGCTCCGCGCCGCCCCGCGCTGCCCCGCAGGTAGCGGCGGCCCCGGGCAGGGCACCGCGCGTACCGCCCAGGAGGCGCAGGGAATCGGATACCTCTCCGTGAGCCTCCCTGCAGCCAGGCTTCGGGGCGCTGACCCTGCGGTTCCCCGTGCAGCGGCACTCGACGGGTTGGCACACGGGTACTTAACCCTGCAGCAGGACGCTACTGTGGGGGAAGAAAAAAATAATAATAAAAACCCCCATTGCTCGCTCAGTTTTCTTTTCAAGACTGGGGTCTTCTTCCAGCTCGCAACGAAAAAGTCTGACCTCCTGGTTTCGGCTGTTCCCTGGTACCTGAAGCTCACACAGTAAAGACACCAGAGACCTGTATTTCTTGAAAATGAAAATTCTCATCTTGCTCTGTGCAGTTAAATTGTGGTGTGGTTATGCAGATTTTTGCTGCTACAGATCTGCTATACCCACCAGTCGATTCGGATCTTAAGAACTGAAATGCAGAGAACAAAATGTTTTCACCATTATATGGTAGCACTTACATTATTACACTGCTTTCCAAGTCCAAAAATCTTTCAACATTGTTTGAGAGCAACACTGTCTTTTGGGATCATTATACAGCTTGTCTTGGAAAACTCTTAACCTCATAAAATGTTTTTTTTAAGGAAAAGTAGCATGTAGCCCCATACTCAGACTCTGGTGCCATTCTACAGCCTAGCCTTAGAGGTCTGGATTTGTCCTGAGCATACAGTTTTCCTTTGCCAAATAATAACAACAAAAATGTTGTTAGAGTTGCAATATACTGGTGAGAGCGACACTTAGCATGTATTAAAAGTGTGTTGTATTTTCACACTGAAGAGGTGATAGAAACCTTTATTTCTGAAGGAGATCCATGAGACCTACCTTTAGTAGATGTATAGTCTATGTATTATTGCAGAATTACCCACAGACTTGAAGTCACTTAGGTACTCAAATAGCATTTAATGTATTAGGATGCAGCTAATTTTGATAAATGATTGGTTTTCCTTTCCTACTTCTACTGCAGTACAGTAACTTTTCAAGAAATAGTTCATTATCCTTTTGCTAGTTAATACAGTATAAGTGCACAATCATAATAAAATGACAGCAGATACTTTTCAGATTAAAAAAATAGGAATTACTGATTTCAAAGGGGAAAGAATAGCTTTCTTAATTCTTAATCATGCTTAACGGGAGATGGTTCCAGATACAAGGTCTACAAATTCAGAGAATTCCCCACGAATGTTAAATTAAACTTTGATTTACAGCCCCAAGAAAACCTAACACTTCCCTGCAGCAGTCAAGTGTTAATGTTTCAAATCCTAAATCAAAATAAAATCTTGTTTGAAGAAACAGTACAGATTTCTTTGTACACCAAGTATTTGGACTCAGGCTCTTCAAGGCTATGCTGTAGCATGGCAACAAAACAAAACTTTTTTTTTAAGGCTGTTCTCTTGTTGTGAAGAAACTTGAGGAGAACAGGAAGTCAGTTATTTTAAGTAATTATGTAGTGGTGGAGCAGAGACAGAAAAGGTGAAAGAAAACATTTAAATCACAAACTCCAAACTTCTTCCACAAAATCTGTAAATCAACTACTGCTATATTCATTGCTGCACTATCCCCGCATAGCCAACCATGCAATTTATGCCACAGGGGTTTTTGTGGCCCAGTACTTCATGCATGGTTGTAGCAAATAGCAAACAATGTACCAGAAAGTGTCATTTTTAAATTTCTCTCAATATTAATTGTAGCTCCCCATTGTCTGTGACTTCATCACATTGTGATGGCTTCTTCCACCATGACAATAGCAACAGAACAAAAACTGTTTCTACCAATAAAAATCGGACAAGGAAGAGGCAGCAGGACAAGCCCACTGGGACAGTCTTTGATCTGCTGGACAGCTCTTTGCCTTCCAGAACTCAGCAACACAAGCCAAGGTAGTAGGATGACATCCATTGATGGCCCTTGTATTCAAGCCTACACAGCATGGCAGGCATTCTTCCTCTTTCTCACCTACAGAGTTCGAGCTGATCATACCAGAGTGCGCTTTATCAGGGCACTCTCAGATCCTAGTGTTTTGGGGAGCCCAGCCAGGATGTAGAAGGCTCAGTTCTTTCCTTTTCTAAGCAGATTTGAACCCACATCCCTCACTTAGCAAGGAAATAGCCTAAACAGCTGGCCGCAGAGCATTCCAGAGGAAGAATTACCAATGCTGCCCTTTTCAAACCCATGCTACCCTTCATTTTGATTCACATGGCTTTATTTTATTTTGAATTAGGTGGGAAGAAAGAGTAAGCTACGTACACCAGGGAAATACTAAATTTCTGAGTCCTGTTCTAATGACAGTGATTGCGGGTTTGACTCTATTGCCCTTTGCAGATGAAGCTGACAGTTTTAGTAGAAACTCTGGACCCAAGCCAGTTTCAGTAATGACCTGATTTGGAAGTTCTTACATTTCAGCTTCTCTCTGCCTTTGCCATGTACAACAAACACTTAAAATACAGAATAAAAATAACAAGTAAAATCCATAATCTTATTTTTTAAATTCAATTTCTTCTCTATTGCAATATTAAACAGCATCAGTAGCTCAATGATACAATGCCTGTGAAAGGAGGAAACCAACAAATATTGAGAATCACTTCTACTTCAAAGGCACAAGTGAGAGCAAAAGGAAAAGGAATACACAGAACTACTGAACCTTAGTTCCTTTGAAACTACAAGTCAAGCCTACCTTTGACTGTTTCCTGGAAATACCTCAAGTGGTTAAAGAAGGAAAAGCTGGGAAGGGCTGACATGGAATATCAGACCTAAAGATATAGGAGAGAAAAGCTGAGGTGGCAAGAGACTTCTCTGGCTTCCACGTTAGTGTGGTCACCTCTACTGCACTGTGGCCTTCAGGGTTTGATCTCAAAGGATCAAAGGCTGTATTGTTGGGCCAGTCTGCCAAGTTGCAGCAGGTCCTTTGTGATGGAAAGACACCTGCGGTGTCAGTGGGGAGATTCTTCAGGGAGCTACAAGGGAGTCTCACAAAACAAGGAGTGAGTTCAGAAAGACAGAAGGATGCTCAGAAACAGCTACTTTCCTCTTTGTAAGAGTTTTGTTTGATTGAAAGGATGTTATGGTTTTCAGCTGCGTATCATCAGATGCCCAGATGCAGTAGCGACTCAGTCCAAAGCAGGCTGGGAGAGAGGATGGCAGCTACTGGAAAGGACTCTTGGAAGAGATCATTGACTGGAGTGGCATCTGTAATCAGTTGGACCTACCAAGGATTTATGTCTATATTGAGCAGAACTTAGGCAAATAGGGTCTCATAGACTGTCTTTTAGGGCACAGTTAGGCAAGTTATGCTGGCTGATGATTCTTTTGATGATGTCTCTGTTGATTTCCTGGTCAGGAAACAGTGGCTCTCTTGGATGGCATTGCACGGCCATCTTACACCAGCTCTGTGAATGGTTTACTCTATTCCAAGTTAATATCCTAGTGAGTAGCCAGAGTAGGAAATGTGCAGATGCCATGAGGTGATGGAGTCTCACAAAGGTGAGGGGAGTGGTGAGATCTTGTGTTGATGTGAGCAGGGCAGGTGACAGCTTGTGAGACAAAGTACTGAAGGCTCCTCATTGCATACAGGCATTTTGTTCACCGATTGCCTCTAGCTGTGAAAGATAAACTAATCCCACAGAGGCATTTTCCTGCAGAAGCTCTTCAGAGGGGCGACTCTTGCCATCATCTGGACAAAGATGTAGGCCACCTCCCAAACAGAACTCTTGCAAATCTCAGGTCAAGTCTCTCACGTCAGGCAGCTCTCCAAAAAGGCGTGGAAAGCTGCTTGATTCACCTAGTCCTCATCAGGAGCATGAACTGGTGCTAGTACAGGATTCCTGTTCTTGTAAGCTAGCCTCTTCCAGATTATGTGTGTCCCTTATCCAGGGTATGTGTGTGGCTGGGGAAGAAGAAAGAGTCAGGAAGGAGATATAAAGGCTAGCTGCCAAGGTACCAAGTCCAGTAGACTGGAAAGTCTAATGTTCATTCTAACAAAGCTTCCTGAGGATGCAGCTGGTGTTTGTCAGGGATATACTTCATACGATGGATGTGGATATAAGTGCCTTGAGCCAGTTTCTGGGAAGCTGAAGCCCAAATCTGAGCAAAATTACTCATGGCTGTCTTCTTCTCAAGGTCTGGCATGCTGAAGAGAATTATACCAATGAGGCCTAAACCAGGCTCTCCATTGTTTTGTTCTGGAACATAAGTTCAGGGAAGTATGCGTCTGGGAGAATGGCTGTGTCTGCCTCAACTTCTTAAACTACGTTTATTGCTAATAAAAAAAAGCTAGACTGATAGTTTGAAGACTCACAACCCAGAAGGCTGAGGTCTTCTTTCTCTTGTACAAACCAAGAACCACAGGCAAGGCATATCCCTGTCTCCCTCTACCCTAGAATGTTCCTTAGCTTCAGCTTGTACTGGAGAAACAGCTTTAGTAAAGCCTTCCTCTCTGCTGAGACTGAATGATGAGTACTCAGAAGAAACATGCAAGATGAGTTTTTATAGGGATTCAGAGAAAATTTGAGCTGCTAGGTTGTGAAGAAAATGCTAGAGAGAGACTGGGGCTGTTAGAGGGGTGTGCTTTGGCTGTGTAGATGTGGCTATATCACTGTCTAGTGGCTGTCCCATGGAACACAAGTCCCCTTGCTGCAGCTAGACTTTGTGGATACACCATGTGCTCGAATAATGAGTTCTATGATTTTTAAGCCAAAAATTTTTCTCCCCCTGCTGAGGAACATGAAGTTTGTGTATCTGCAACACATAGTTCCCTTACAGAGGAGGAGATTTGTTCTTGAAGGGCAGTTTATGTTGTTTTGGTCAGCACAGGAATGAAGAAAGGAATCAGCTTTTGGTTATGAAATGCTTAAGGATTAGACTGGTATTGCACTACCCAAAATGAAATCTACTGGTCCAGCTAGGAGTGAAACATAAACAAGGCAAAATCTGAATTAAAAGCTGCTAGAGAGAGACAGCACCCAGTGTGCATTGGATAAAACCAGCAGCCCTGTGGACTGAGAACAATCCAACAACAACTCCAGCCCAGCTCCACAAATGTTATTGAACAAGTCTCATGAAGGTGTGTCCTATGTGAATTAGCCTTAAACAAAGAGGACTAAAAATCTCAAGCCTGTTCCTTCTTCCTCCCTGCTGTCTTGGTTTAAAAAGTTGAAAAGTCATGATTAAATTGGCTGCACTTGTTATTTAATATGTTTTATTTAGTTTGTATCTATGATTTTTTTAAATATTTATCATATTGCTAAAGAATGGTGACTGTTTTCATAGAAACTGGAGATGGAAGAGACCCAATAAGTTCACATCCAGTCCATCCCCCCCGCTGCCACTGCAGAATTGTTCTGCATGTACATTTTCCAGGACCACCTCCAAACTCATTTTAAAATGTTCTACTTTCTTGGCGAGGGTCTGTGCTCCTTGTGTACAGATCTGGAAATAGCTGGTGATGCCCATTCTCACATTTCCTTCACTCTTTTCCCCCTTCATCTTCTTTATCTCACATTTTCTTTACTCCTTTCCCTGTTCATCCTCTTTGTTCTTGTATTCCTTTTTCAGGCACAGGCACTTCTTATTTGGTTATCCTTAAATGTTTCTTCTCCCTCCTTAGATTTTTTAAAAGGATCTGCGCAGTTGGGCAGGGTTACTCTGGCAGAAGCAAGCAGCCCAAGGAATATCATTTGAGCAGTTATTTGTTGAGCAACCCTACCCTGGAATATCCTGTCCTGGGGAGTATGAACAACCAAAACAAAATCTCCAAGGTATTTGCTGAATATCAAAGCAGAAGCACACAGAGAACATTGTCCCTCTATTAAACACAGCCAAGCACACTCTTCTTAAAATCCTATTCCGTTATAATTCTTCAGCAAGCAATTTTCTACTAAAGATATTATTTATAACTATGGCAATTCCTTTGTTTATTACCCAGTCCCTGCGTTGATCTATGGGTCACACTTGGCCTACTTGAGGCAGATTAGTGAGCTGGCTGTTTTCCCTCAAGACAGTCATCTTGTGCTTCAGGAGCTAGCCATGGATAAAATAACAGTTTCATGTCCATATTTTATGATTGCAAAGAAAACTTTCCAGATGTGAGCCAGTCAAAATGGATGTGGTGATACCTGCACCAGAAAGCTGCCAGCTTCAAAAAATAATCCAAAAGGTAGAACTTGCTTTCCTCATTTCAGCTCCAGAGCCTGTTAACAACTATTTAAGAATTAGTATGGGTAACAATGTCTTTGTTTGATCATAAATTAAAAGAGACAACTAGTGTGAAAAAACAGGCCACTGAGGATGAAGCTTTTCAGCATTAGCACAATAACTGAACTGAAGGCAAAATTTACTAGTGTCTGGCTGCCTGCTTTTCTCAGTCCGGCTCCTTCTGTATTCTCTGATCTTTCTTTGGTCAATTTTGTTTTGCTTGTTTTGTTTGTGTTTTTTTTTTTTTTCTTCTGATGTTAGTTCTGTCACTGTCTTCCTTTATTTTCACATCTATATTTCTTCTCTGTATTTCCATCATATTTGGTTCAGGTGAGCTACAGAAAAAACTTGCACGCATTTGCCTGTCTTTTTTACCTTAGGCTGAAGCACAAAAGCAACATATCGGCCTGAGGCAATAGTGATTATTAAGTCTGCATGTCTGTAAATGTTATTCCTTTGTGTTAGTCTGCAGTTAGTGAAATGTTGGGATGGAAAACCATCAAATCTGACCTCAGAGGAGGCTTCTAAACATCTCTTCAGCACAGATAACTGAAGAAAAATTTACACTATAGGATTAAAAACAAACACAGAAATCAGAAATATGTTGAAATAAGAAGAATTTTTGAAGTTTCAGGACTGTTTTCCCTCGTATATTTAGAAGGGCTTTTGGAGCACCTATATGTACGTACTGAAAATTTTCAAAATTGAAAACTGAACTATAAGTGCTCATTTACTCTTGGGAAGTCTCTTGATGTTCTTTCATGCTTCCCACAGCTCCTTAGCTCCCATCCTTCTTATTCTGCTGCTCTTCTGTTAAGACAATGTGTCACAGAAGTGCTGCATTTCAGCCAAATTTCTAGCCATATGTACATATGCTTGCTTTTTTGGGTTCCTCTCCCAGCTCCTTTCTCTTGTAATTTCTACTCCATTTTTGAGTTGCACATACTATCTATCCCAAAATTGTAGCATTCCTAGAGAATTTACACTTTGAAAAATAAATAGCCTTCTAAGAACGGAAGAATCTTAATTAGCTCACACACGGACTATAATATTAAAATGTGATTTATTCAAAGAGTCAGTTCTGTCTCATGTGATTGCAGATGTGAGCAGATTTTGACAGGTTGGCTGGGTGTAGGTTTTGTGTTTGATTTTGGTCAGTTCAGGTATTATCTGCCTTGACAAGCATTAACTGAGATGAATCTTAAGTTCAGCGACTGTTGTGGTTAATTATTCTTGATGATGAAGGTTAATAGCTATTTTTCCCTACAATCTTTGAAAGTGAAAGTTTTTACTGTAGTCAATACTGAATGCTAATG
Source organism: Callaeas wilsoni (assembly GCA_013398955.1). Classification (NCBI taxonomy): domain Eukaryota; kingdom Metazoa; phylum Chordata; class Aves; order Passeriformes; family Callaeidae; genus Callaeas; species Callaeas wilsoni. Next base: position 7,606 of record VWPU01012692.1, read on the forward strand.
CACTGTTCCACATAAATCACAAGGATCTGCCTTTTTACAATTTAGTTACTGTCTCCTGTTATGTAATAACAATAGACATGAAGAACTGGTGGAGTGAGCAGTGATGTAAAGCAGATCCTTTAGGATACTTACTGTTTAACACATAACAGGAGGTAACTGAAAGTATAAGGCCCCATCAAAAGATCTGAACAGCCCTCTGAGGGTTCTCTATGGAGTAAAGAGTCAGCATGTGGCAATATTTGCTCCTAAACAAGATATTTCAGCCAGGACCTTAAAATTTGAATGAAAAAAAAATCTTAAAACCAGGATGAATATAGTTCTCCATACCTTTTTAGATTCACACAAAATGCCATCAGTCTTCCCTCCACACTTCTACTCATTCACAACAATCTAATCACTTTAGCTGATGTTGAGTAAGAAATGAGATAATGAGAAATTCACACATACTTACATTTGTGCATGTATTCACTAAGGCTTAGGCCTCAACTGCAATGAAAGCACTTGGACAGCTCAATGGACATGTACGTGAACATCAGGTTCACCCAAACAATGCTTCACAGAAAAATGTTAATTTGTAAACTGGGGATCTTCTGCCTCTGATTTGACTGCTGTGGCAACAGATGGAATGTTGTATCAAGTGCAAGTGTTCTTACTTTAAGACAGATGGCCTTAAAACTGGAGATGAGCAAGAAAAAGGACATAAGAATGATGAAAGATTTGGAAAAAAAAAGCCTCAGTGAAAATTTGAGAGACAGATTTGTTTAGTTTATGAAAAGGAAGATGGAGGTGTGAGTTTATCACAGCCATTCAGTACCAACATGGTGGTGGGCAAAGTGGTAAATAGAGTTCAGTTTCAAAGTCAAAGTAATTTTTCTAGTAGTAAAAGGAAAAAAAGTAAATAACCTTACCTGTTTGGTGTTCTAAGCTAGGCAGAAAGAGATGGGTAAGCTCTCAACTCCTCAGATATGGAGAGACACCCATTTGCCTGCGTTTACACCCAGACGCCTAGCCCAACAAGAGACACTTATTGGAATCTGAATTTATGCAAATTCAGACTTGAAATCAAGTAAATTTGGTAAGACTGCTGACAAATAGTTGTCAGAACAATTACCGACAATTAGTCAGGCAAAATATTTTCTATTAAAAAATGGGAGTTTTTTAGTAGTCAGGACATTAATACCAAATCCAACACTCTATTACAGAGGAAGTCAAACTATATGTTCACAATGCTTTCTTCTGTCTTTATAATATCCCAGCCTCTGAATTTATGCTTTCATTACAGTATTGTTTGATCATCAGTCTTAATGAAGCTCTCATTAACCACCTCTGCTTCCCTGTGAAATGGTCACATATACTATTCAGCCATTACTGACTAAATCTACTCACTAAAGAAAGGAAATAATTTATCTCCTCTTTTCTTCTGTGTCACAGTTGCTAATGGGATGATATGATATCTAAAATGTAGATTAGAAAGTACACTGTTTCTTTTCAAAAGCATAAAAAGTAATTTAAAATGTTGCTATTGTATTGTACCTACTTTTTGTCATACCATTTCCCACCCTTATCATGCCTTAGAATGTGCTTCTTGGGTAGAGTGAGTCTTCAAGCTTTTATAGACAATGAAAAATTTCTGGCTGGCTTTTAAATACTCTTGTTTTGGTCAATATTGACATTGTGTTTGAAGAGCAAGAGAAAAAGAGGTAATCATGTTTAGCTATACGTCCTACCACATTCTTTTTCTACATCAGTCTTAGTTTCCATGATAAGATGCCTCAGCTAGGGAGGTATTTTGCTTCTTGGAAAGCTCTTTGCTCCAAAATCACACTTGTTTACGTATTGCCTCTCCTTTGCAAATAGGAATCAACTCTCTTGAATTAATATCCTCATTCAGTATTGCAGAAATAAGTTGCAGATAGTTACAAGAATGAGTGACTCCACAGTCTCTGTCCTGCTGGGCACTGATTTATTCCACAGGCTTTTAGTGCTGAATATTTGTAAACCTTTCCACCTTACCAGCTGTGACTTGGTCTAATTGTCTGTAACAAATCTTGGTACAATCTTGTTTACCTCATTATCTGTCAGTGACTGGCCGGTTTACCTGACCAATTCCACAGCCACATCCACTCCTCTGCCTGGTGGCTGATTCAATAACTAAGTCACTGTTGAAATAAAATGAAAGGACCTGACCCCAATAGTTCTGGATTTTTATCAAAAAGAAAGAGCCTAGCTTAGATACTTAGATGAATATAATTTATCGCCTGATTGAATCTGAAGCTATGGCTCCAAGAAAATCCTCCTAGCAGAGCCACAGGGTCAAGGGATTCCTGTTTGCCTCCCTCAGATCCAAACACTGGTTTACCCCTCTTTGTTGTGTGTGGTTGACTGTGGAGGTGGACAGGAAATTGGGGAATAGATCTGATTAAAGAGTCAAAATTAAAAGTATGTATGTGTTTAATCTGGACCTGTCCCCTGTACAGACCTACAAACATTGGTATCACCATGACAAAAAAGGCTGGATAGGAACAGAAAGGGAATCTGCCAGAACCAGGAGAAATAGCTATAAGAAGCGGCCTGAAAGCATCCCTCTGTTCCTTGAGGTTTCCTATTCTAAATGTTCCAGAGTCAAAATATTAATATTCTAGCTTTTTCTTTATGTTAATTATTGCACAGTCCTCCATCAGTAGTTGTCACACTTACTGCTTTCACTGTTTTCCTTCTCTTTTAGTTTTACGCTTGCTTTGAGTTGTTTGCTTTTCTAGTAGCACTTTCAGCCCTCAGAAAATATTGTAGTTATTAATTTTTTAACTTTTCCCAGAATCCAATTTATTTTGCTTGGAGTTTGAAATAAACCCATCATCCATCATCTTGTAAGACAGGAGACAACACTTGGCACTGTAGCTTGGTGTTAGTAACATTTTTCAAACTTATTTTTCTACTGCTGGTTTGTTTTGGGTGATGGCAAAAATTTTGTAATTTGCATTGGCTTTTTTCTTCTTTTTATTTTAATGGTAGTTGGTTTTATTTATTTTACTCTTTGTTTTTAGAAGTACTTATGTAGTCCAAGAGGACTTACAGTGATTAAAACTGCTTGCATCTCAGCTACCAGCTGTTTACCCTTCAGCTTCTTGTTGAATGCGGTAGGCTAGGAGGTGCCGTGTGAGGATTAAAAGCCTGTCATGTCCATATCCTGAATGCTGTCCTCAGCTCTGGTCTTTCCCACTGCAAACAGGATATACTGAACTAGAAGAGGTACAAAAGAGTAAAGATTGTCAGTGAACTGGAATAGTTTGTGTACTAGGAAGAGACTAAATATGCTGCTCAGCTTGGAAATGAGGCAGCTGAGGTATGTTATGATAGAGGTCTGAAAAATCATGAATGGGTTGGAAAAATCAAAAGATACATTTGCCACTTAAATGCCTCCCTCAGGACTGTTTTGGCTTTCAGGGAGGACTAGAACCGGTGGATTTTAGAACCTGGGAGACAGCAGAACTACATTTGGACTGTTCATTTACTCTCTCCCTCAGCATTTGTCACTGGTCTGTAGGGGCAGTGTGCTGCCTTCTGAAGTGGACCTCTAGTACAACTGAGGATGGCTGTTCTCACTTGCTTAGGCAGCCTGGAACCAGGGAAGGAGAGGTGGAGAGGAGGCCTGAATGCATTAGGCTGTGTGATCAAGCCATCAGTGAGACAGTGCTGAGTGATGTGATTGCTAGTTGACTGCTGGACAGGAAAGGCAGATATTAGGAGAGCGGGAAAAGAATCTACATTTTCCTCTCCTGCTCCTGCACTTTCAAGTGGCTTAGCTCACAGTTTTCACTGCAAGGCTGCTGTCTTGTTTCCTACCTTCCCCATGTTAACATTGTCTTTGTGACCCTTTGCCTTGGGCAAGCAGTTTCTCTTTTAAAAACTCATTCAGCATGGTCATCATATAAGTAAGGTGTTCATGGCCACGTCTGTTTTGATTTCTGCCCCTTTCATAGACACACAACATTCCCTAAATCAAGTATTAGAGCCAAGGTATTAGTTAAAAAACATCTGCCCTGAAATAAACCTTACACATTCCATAACATTTTCCTTGACACCAGAAGCCCTGCAAAAACTGAATTTCTTCTGCAGGCTGCTGCTCCTCTCTTCTAGCCCTCACATTTCTCATTCCAGGCCAACTACTTCAATGTTGCTAATAGTTTCCCCTTGTTGTGCACCCGATGTATAAACAAAGGTCTTTTTGCACAAAACAAAGTCGAGTTATCATCTTTGATCAGATTGTTTGGATCAGGTTCAGCTGACAACTACGGAGTTGTTTTTCCACCCCTATGCATTTTCAACATGCTGCAAATCCCTTATGCTTGTGGGATTTCTGTTTGTTTGCTTGGGTTTCTTCAGAGGTTAACTTGTCCAAAGAGCAGTGTGGAAAAGAGAGGAATGCAGCAAATTTCCCAGATCCTGAGGAGCAAAGAATGTGTGTTGCTGGCAGAATATGATTGCTAGGAAACATCTTGGATGCCATCAAGCTAAAAGCATAAGGGCTGTGAAGTCAAAGAGTGCATCCACAGAAAAAAGGTGAAGCTGAAGCTGTCAGGCCTTTGAGCATATGGTGCACACATGAAATAGATCTTCAAGATCAAAGGTTAAAAGTTATTTTTTAACTCATGTAAACAGTTCTTTGTGTTTCCACGTACCTCTCCTTTTGTCTAGGGATGCTAAAGCGTTTTTGTGACTCTGGGGACCATTACCTTATCTAACAATCAGGGACACTAATGCACAGAGTTGAGGTGCAAAGTCAAGTCACGCAACCAGAAAGTAAGGGCTGGCAAAAGCAGAGACTGTGCCTCTCTCTATGGACCTTGCTTTTACAACATCAACGATTTAATTTTAAAAAGGGCCAAATAATTTTTTAGAAGTGTGTTTATTAACAGGCTAACCCTTCCTATAGCTGAAAGACTATCAAAAGGTTACTTTGTACTGTGATTCACCAAAAGGGAGACTGATGCCTATGCAGGTAATGAAATATTATTATTATTATTATTATTATTATTATTGTTATTATTGTTATTATTCCAGTTATAGAGATGAGATACTCAACATTCAGTCTTGCGTTCTAATGGATGAAACGATATTTCTACCTCTACTCTGCCCACCTTTGTAAGAGCACACATACAGAAACACACACCTTTAGACAAAGCAGCAGCACTGTTGCTGAAATCTTAGCCTTCTTGCAGGATCTGATTTTGTCCCTGAGCCCTAAGTATCAAGTCTCCACCTGGGACACCGTACATTGGGGTACTGATGCCATCAGTATCAAAGAAATTATTTTCTGGATACAGAGCTTGACAACAGCGATGCTAGGCATGTTTTTCCATGATTTTTCCATGTTTCTACTAAACATCACTGCTCCAAGTTCAGATTTGGTTTATGCTTTTAAGTGCTTACATATCTCTTGACTTGCCCTCATCAACCAGGAATGAAACTAGAAATAGCACAGTACTGAACAGATAGACCAGATTGTTCTTACAGTATCATAGATCCTGGAATTGAAATATGAAGTGGTTGTTTCTTTGATCTAGAAAGTCTGAATAACACCTAGAGTACCAAAGTGATCTACTGGAAAGGGCATGATGGAATGTATTCATTCTGCCAAATGTCTTGTGATTTTAAATGAACCACACTAAACACAAGCAGATGTTCGGAAAATAGGCAAAGTTATTGGCAAAGGCCTTTGTAAGAACCACTTTAGATGAGTGCCTGATTTGCAGTATCTGGGTAGGCAGTTTATAGAGAAGTCTGAAGCAGCTTTTGATTCTGTGAAGGTCTGATTTTGAAGTATGTCTTCTTCCTGAAGTGTCACATAGACCCTTATCTTACCAAAAATAGTGAATGGAAATTCTGTGGGGGAAAAATTATAGTGGAGATTTGAAATACTGCTATACTGATTTTGAAAACCACTTTTTCCATTTGAAATTCTGAATCTTTTAAACCTTTTAAAACATAAATGTTGGAAACCAAAATGTATTCCAGTTGAAACAGAATGCTTAATTTTGAAAATATTAAATTCAGATATCATAACCACATAATTTGTTCCCCAGACTTTACTGAGTCAATTCATAAAAAGCTGCACTTTCTCACCAGCAGGGCTAATTCTAAAGAACTGGCTTTTCCTAATAAACAGTGTTACTTCAGAAAAGCCATAACCAGTTTTAAGAGGCCCTGTGTTCAAAAGCAATGCAAAACTCCCCAGATGGGGGTCTGGGAGCACATGCTGCTTGTCAGTAACAAACCTATCATCACCTGGTGGTAACCAGCTTTTTATCAACAGCTGTCAAAAGGTACAGGTCAGCAAGACCAGCACAGAAAAAAAGGTGCTGATGGACGTATTCTGAGTAGGAGGCCTGACCATGTAAGATGAGGAAATGATAACATGAAGGTTTTTTTGTTTTTGTTTTTGTTTTATTTGGTGTTTTTTTTTTTTTTTTTAATAGAGGCTGGAATTACTGGAGGCATCAGTTGGTGACATGGACGTGCACACAAGAAAGTTTGTTCTCTGTGGCCTGCAAATGAGACATGAAATCATTTGCAAGGAAATGTGTCTACTGCTATATGGTCTGCAGCATGGTAAAGCTCAAAAATTCCTGATCAGGTTTGGAAGCTGGTCCCTACTGCCTACTGCCAGATTCCTGGCACTTCCCACTAGCTGTCTCTCCACTGTATTGCTGATGTGATGCATTTCCTTGGGTGTCTGGGAAGTGAGTATCTATAAAAAGATTACTATGGAAAAATCTATTAACACTGCTGTGTACTGATTGCACATGTACAATATTTTAAGATTCAGGAGCCATGGAAATGCCAATTGCTGGTTTAAGAAACAAAGTTATTAATAAAAGATTAAGTGTATTCACTTGGATGAATGACAAGCAGGGATATTTGCTTTAGATAGTGCAAAAACATATTCTGACAAGAATATGGGGTAATTAAACCAATAAACCAATGCTTCCTTTAGTCCACATTTGTCAAACTGCTACTTGCAAGCCTCTCACTTGACTTGTTTCCTGCACTGTGCTCTTTTTCCCTTGCAGATCAAAGCCTGCCCAGGTTCTAAATATGCTTGTTATCCAATTGCCACTCAGAAACAAGCACCTCCTTTTTAAATCAAATTCAAGTAAAGCCCAGAACGTGGATTTCCTGTTGGAAAAATGGTCTGCAGTGAACGAGATCAGTTGTTGCACAGTTGGCTCAACAAGAAAGAAAGGCCTTGTGGATCAGAGAGTGGAGTGATTCTCATGAGATCAGATCTTGTACCTTGCTTTTTCAAAACTTTCCTGAATGGCTTTGGTCAAATTGCTTAACTCTGTGCTTTAGTTCTCTTGCAGTGTGACAGTACTTGTCTACTTCTCTTGGGAAATGCTTGCTTATTATAGTGCTGACAAATAAAGCACATTAGTGTCTAGATAACTCCAATGCCAATTTCTGTATCTGCCCTGACATAAACCCCAGTGCTACAAAGATACCAGGACCTTCCCAGATGCCTTCTCTCAGTTAGCTTTTTCTCAGTTTCAGTGTTTTAAAGTTAGTGTTTTCTCAGATTTTCTTTGGAACCATTTAGCTCCATTGTTTCAATTCCAGGCTTTCTTTATTGCTGAAATGTTTCATTTATGCCAGATTACAAACCAGGTTGTAACTAATGGAAACAGCTGTTTTGTTTTTTCCTATCTACTTTCAAATGCAGGAAATAAGCTTCTTGGAATTTTCAACTAGTCTGCCATGCTTCTAATTCAATTTGAACCATTTCTCCGTATGCAACGGTAAACAATTGCTGTGGTGCCTCTCAGGTATTTCAGTAGTGATTTAGTCCTACTCTGTGTAGGCAGGCAGAGAATTAGAGCCTTGACATGGCTCCCTCACTGAAGGTAACAATCTCCCAGGTGCGCTTTCTTGTGTCTGAGACTCCACTGCAGCTCATTCTTGGAACATGTTACTGTAGCAGAGGTCCACAACACCGGTGACTTGGTTTTCACTCTCATCAGGGACATCGTAGAGGATCCTGCAATTCTTTTTCCTGTGACTTAAAGTGGCAGATTCCTCCTTCGGTCTATGAATCAAGAAATTTTACTTAGTTAGAAAAAATATTCCCCCTTGTCTAATTTTACACCAGGCTGGATGACTAATAGGACAACCACCTCTCTTTTGCTGAAATCAATTGTACCTAGCACTGCTGTAGAAATTGCTGAACAGAATGAAGCTTTGAACACCTTTACTCTTTCATATATAAAAAAGCACAGAACACTCACATTTCCAAATATGCAAATGGACACAGGTAAGTTCTCCTCCTTTTACTGGTCGATGTGTACTTACCAGAAAGATGAGCCTGTGATGTTTCTTCTAATTCCCAGCCAGCATGGTTCATGCAGGATTGTTTCCGGAGCCTGTTACATTTTCTAGTTCAAAGTTCCACAATTTTGCCTCTTCTCACAGATCTTCTTTGGATTAGTCAAGAGTGGCTCTATCACTCACCTGCTTAATCACATCAGCTGCTCCCTGCTCTCAGAAGGAGGAATAGAGTAAGTTTGTTCCTCTTCATAACAGACATTTTAACCACTGAGAGAAGACCACTGGGCACACATGTCAGAACAATCTGCGTTCTCTATTATGTGTAAAATGTAGCTCACTTCTTCCTGAAACCGCATTTCTACCAGCTATATTGGACTACTTGCTTAAAATAAAAGCAGTACATCTTCCCGGTGAATGCTGAGAAGCAATATTGCCATCATACACAAAAGATTTTTTTTCTGGATTTTTCTCCCTGAACTACTTTGAAGGTCCTAATGCACCAAAATCGAGGTTTACCTAACAAATGCCCAGAAGCCTGTGGTGGTCTGCTGTCTTTTTCATCTTTTCACACAAACAGAATTTTGGTTGTATTTACATCACCTGGAAGAGAAAGAAAGGCAAAGACCCATTGCAGTTTCCTGCTGTCCAATATACTGTATTTGTTGACAGAGTTATTAGAGGCTTTTTAAGGAGTTCACTTGAATCAGGAGTAGTACTTCTCTGCATGCTTTTCTGAAGCTTCTTGTGCAATTTGCCTTTCAGGTAATGTTTTCTCCATCCAGGAAGGGCCCCATGACTTGTTTCTGAGCTAAAGAGACCTAAGAGCTGGCAAGATCAGCACAGAGATTGTTATTTTACTTCAAATTATTCAGATATTTATAGTGAAAAGTAGAGAAAGGATGCTTCTACTACAATCAAGGTATCAACTGCAACAGCCCAAGTGATAATGGTGGCTTTCTTCCAGAATATTGTGTATTCTTGGAGAATTTGAGAGGGAGAAAGAGAAGAAAAGAGTGTAGGGGTTTTAGGTATTTTTCAAATCTTATCAAGGCAAAAACTTCTGTTAATATTGCTTGTATAGCCAGAGTAGGAATGTACACAAAGTGTCTCAGTGAGAATCAGTAACAGATAAGTAACATTTTTATATAAAGCCAATAAATAATTATGGCAATGTTTCCATGTTTTTAAGTCTCATGTGCTCCCTCCACAGCTTACTTCCTAAAATGCCCAGGGCAAGCAGAAATTGGCTGCTAAAAATCACAGGACTTCTTCCTTCATCTCCTTTGTTTGTGCACTGTAACATTGTGTTATCATGTGAGGACATGATAACACTATCTTACACCTTAAGGTGTTAAACTCACCAGGAAATGTGGCAAAAGAATCCTTTGCAAAATGTCATTGTGACACCCGTACCCAGCTTAACACTTTTGCTGGTACCACTCCACATTGCACACAGGGAGTCATTGTGGGTGTGTAATAATTGTGATGCTGGAGCCTTCCCCTTAGGGTTCATATTCAACTCGCTTAAATGCTTGGGAATTGTCAGAGGCATGTAAAAGAATGGATTTCCATGTCTCAGAAGTACAGAGTGTTAATGGAAACTGAAAGGATTAGTACTACACCTCTTGGTTTTTCACAGTTCTGCCAGATGGAGATTTTCTGTCTGACATGGTCTTTTATTGTCTGACATTCCATCTTTTAGCAGTATTACTTTATTTTCACGTTGTTATTTGTTTCTGAAATTGTACTTATTCACACCAATAAACATTTAGGAAACAGCTGATGGAGAAGAGTATACACAGTGGAGTTGTACAGTACTGTGGAGCTTAAAACCCACCATACTTATATTGATACATGTCTAATGACCCGTGTTTGATAACCAAAATTATCAGACCTCTTTATTTACAGGTAGATCAGTCTCCCTGTGCTTCTCCTTAGGTCAGATGAAATCAACCTATAAAGAAAATTCAGTGCAGGGAAGCCTCTGGTATTAGAACAGAAACTTTCAACAGATTTTTCAAATTTCTCTTGGAAATGCTGAAAGCAATTGCAAAGATTGTCTTTGGAAGTTGAGGCGGGGGGGCAAATAATTAAAAATGAAAAAGGACTGTTTTGGTATTTTATATGTTCTCATTCTGTTCCCAATTTTGTTTCGATTGTACTGTACTGTCACTGTTGAAATTAAATGCTTTGGCTAGATTTTTTCAGGGTTTTACAAATACTTTTTTCATAATTTCCCTTTCAAGAGTATACCTTAAATTCTTAATGATTTCTCTGAGACGAAAACTGCTTTCTATCAGCTGCAATTTCCACCTGCATGGTTTGCAAGTTTCATTAAATAGGAACTTCCCCCCTTAGAGAGTCTCTGTCCCTGTCTCTGATGTGCTATCATCCATATTCTCATTTGTCTGGATGAATTCAATTCTTCCTGTTGCATTCAGTTGTCTGAATAGCTTTAGACTTTCAAACACACCTTATAATTAATTTCCCCTCTTTTGTAAACCTGTCTTCTTGTCCCACGTCATCTTCGCCTTGACTGCCTCAGAGTTCTGTTCACATGAATAATTCTCCTTTTCCCTGTATTTTCTTATAGCTTTACATGAAAATTTCCCAGGATGAGAATGGAGCAAATTGCAAAGAATTTGCTGAGAGTGGGCTAGACTTGTGGGATTGATCATGAGCCAGGCCTGAGTGGAGGGGGAGATGTGACAAGAAAACTACAGTGCAACATTAAAGACCAGCAGAGTAAAAGTGTAGGCTCTTGGTACCTCATGTCCCAAAGTGCTGAAGCTGCTCTGGGGAAAAAGTGTGAAGGGGAAGATGCTGGTGAGATGAGTTCTGTCCATGCAGCTCATGACCAAAGAGTGGCAGCCAACAATGCTGATGGTGGCTAGGGCTGCACTGACAGCAGCATTGCCAGTAGATCGTGCGAGGGGAGCGACGCTACTGCTTTTTGCTCAGCACTTCTTAGACCACCTCTAGAATAGTGTGTTCACTCCTGGGTTGCCCAATGCAAGGAAGACATAGATAAATTAGCGCAAGTTTGGTGGCGATGGGACTGGAGCACTTGCACTGTGAGTAGAGGCCAAGGGATCTCCCTTTGTTTGGCCTGGAGAAGAGATACCAAATTGTATCTTTCCAGCACCCACAAAGGGGTTATTGAGAAGATGGAGCCAGGCTGTTCACAGTGGTGCATGGTGAGAGGATCAGAGATGGCAGCCAGAAACTGAAAGAAGAGCAGCTCAGGCTGGGTGCAAGGTAAAAATTTTGCTCTCGGAGGACACTCAAGCAGCAGAGCAAACAAGTACCCCTGGAAGGATGTGCCATTTCCATCCTTGAGTCCAGAGAAGGGCAAAAAACCTGTGGAAGGATCAGGCAAGTAAGTCCTATGAGGTGTGGCTAAGGGAGCTGAGGGCGTTTAGCATGCAAAAAAGGGGTCTCCTTTTGCAGAGGAGACTTTACTGCTCTCTACAACTACCTGAAAAGAGGCTCTAGCCAGGTGCAATGTTGGCCTCTTCTCCCAGGCAACTAGTGACACGAAGAGAGGCTGTTACTCTCAAGCTGTACCAGGGGCGGTTTAGGTTGGACATCAGCAGGAATTTCTTCATATAAAGAGTGGTTTAAACATTGGAATGGGCTGCCCAGGGAGGCAGTGGAGTCACTGTCTCTGGAGGTGTTTAAGGAAAGGCTGGATGTGGCAGACAGTGCTCTGGTCTGGTTGTCATGGTGGTGTTAGGCCAAAGGTTGAACTCGGTGATCCCGGAGATCTTTTCCAATCTAATTAATTCTGTGATTCCGTGATTCTGTTTACAGGACCAGGCAGGACACGGCCCTGGGCAGCCCAGTCTGGCCTTGTCACTGACCCCGTCGAGAGTCTGAGGGGGACTGGAGCCCTCCTGGCGCCGCTTCCAGCCCTTGGTGCTGTGACCCCACAGCTCTCCCTCAGCACGCCCTGACGGCAGTCCCCTCATAGCCCCGCAGAGCCCCGCACATACCCGCACAGTCCCTCACAGCCCCGCAGACCCTCACAGCCCTGCACAGTCCCTCACAGCCCCCTCACAGTCCCGCACAGTCCCGCACAGCCCCTCACAGCCCCCTCACAGCCCCCTCACAGTCCCGCACAGTCCCGCACAGCCCCTCACAGCCCCTCACAGCCTCGCACAACCCTGCACATACCGCACAGTCCCTCACAGCCCCGCACAGACCC
>VWPU01012693.1:0-76216 GCA_013398955.1 Callaeas wilsoni
CCAGCTGAGAGCAAGAGAGCGAGTCCCAGGGGCTGTCCCCAGCCCTGTCTTCTCCAGTCTCCCTTGTCGAGGTATCTCCCTCCTACCTGGGCAACCTCAGGAGAGAGGGGCCGTCAGCACTCTCCCCTGAGCTGATAACTTCTTTTGTCTGTTAGGTGTCCAGTCGTTACGGCCCATTAGAAACACATATGGGGAAAATTCCTTAAGAAAGAAAAAAAACCAACAAAACAAAAGAAGAACTCCTAAACCCCCTACATATACTCAATTCTTTTCTAGCATTTGATGCAGTGAGAGGCCATGAGTGACTGCTGATCATTGTACGGAGAATTTTAGCTCAGACTTCTTCAATCCAGTTATATGATCCTTTTGTAATCTTGCTAAAGTAAATATATTTTTTGAGCACCATGACCTGGTTTTATCAGTGCCCACACAACAGATTGTTGTCCCAAATCAGGACCCACGTAGAGGCCCAAGGGATTAAATTTTATTTATTTATGTTCATGTGTTTTCTCCTGCAAATGCATTTGTTAGACGGGCATTAAGTGATATGAGTGAAATAGTAAATGTTTCACTTTCGGAGACAGTCAGGAAAAATAAGTCTATATTTATGAATTTGGCTTTGTTTATCTTTCGAGCTAAGATAAATATATTAATTTGTGCAAATCCAAGAAGTTGCAAATAAGAATACAGGCAACCTTAAAAGGTGAGGCAGAGTATGATCCAAACAATATTTTCTGCCTCATACGTACTTTCTCCCTAATTGGAAAGGTACGCAGATATTCTATGGCTGCTTCTTACACTGCTTGGGTGAAAACATGGCTGGTTTTGGTAAAAACATCACCATCCTAATGACTGCAGTACCAGCTTGAATCTTGAGAATGTTTATGTCCCCTGCACACATAGTAACTTCAACTCTTCTCAATCCTTCTGGTTTCACTGGTGGATGGCAACCCAAATGCCAACCAACATGCCTGCTAATAGATTTTTGCAATTTTCAGTGAATATTATTGTTTGGAAACTAGCTCCTGCTACCAACAGGAATGTCAGTTAAAATTGTGATGATTTTTCTTGAATCTTTCATTGTATTTCTATCCCTTCCTGGCTCAGTGATGTGTGCTGACTGCCACCTCTTTAATGGCATCCTTTCAAGGCAGACATGGGAATTTCTGGTCTGTGACTATGCAAAAGGAACGAAAATTCCAGGTGCTCAATGACAGCCTATTTTCAGCCATACTATATCAACTTTTTTCATATGTGGCCATGTACATGCCCATGTGAACTTTCTGACTCTTGCTGTGTCTCTCCTCTCCTGACTCTGGTGTTTCCTTGCATTCTTGGATTATTTGTTTGGCTGAAGGATAAAGGAGTGGAATGTGGCCATCCTGAGAAAATATAAGGCTGCTTTTGGCTCATCCTGGTGTACATGCTGGAAAATATCAAGGAGGAAATAAGTGCCTTCCGTTGGGCTCACCTGAGAAAGGCCTTGTAAAAATGAGTCAGCAAAATGAAATACTTGGAATGCTGAAGGAAAAGGATGTACAGAGGAGCTGGTGAGAGCTGAATGTCACTGTTGAGGAGACAGACCTGCAGATCTTCTTCTTTGTTTTACTTTTTTCCTTTCCTTTGTTTTACTTTAAGAAAAAAGATGCAAAGAAAGAAAATAAAAATATTGTTTTGCTGGCAATGGTGAGCTGAACCTGAATTCCTTTATTCATAAACCCATACAGATCTTTAGGTGTAGCAACATCATTTATTTTAACTGGTTTACAGTGCAGCCTGTGGATTGAGTTCCACATGTACCAGGTCCTCGTAGATCTCCCAGAGAGAGAAACCAGGGACTGACTCAGTCCTTGATGTAATTGTGTGTAATTTGGGAATCTTCTCGGCAGGAAGGCAAGTGCCAGCTCAGATTTGCAAATTTCTCTCACATAATTATCAAAGAGAATATCTTGAATAAGTGTCTGCATTGGCTCTTGAATTAAACACAGACAAAACACCTTCAAAATAGTTATCCTTCATGAACAATACAGAAATCCCAATCTTGTCAGAATCCCATTCCTCCTGAATGCCTGGCCAGCCATAGAGATGCATTTCAATCTGCCAGAAATTGTGTTTTCCATCCTTTTTTCTTATTCTTTCTGAAGATTCTTGTTAATGAACCTTCTTGAACAGTCACAGAGGAAGATGAAAGGCCAGGGCACTGGGTGGAAAAGCAATGCAGATTGGAAAAGACAGAAAGCTTATTTAATTCTTTCTTTTCCTGATCTCAACTCCCTCAAGTTATCTTTAAAAGAATGTTTAAAGCTTACTGTTAAAACTTTTCTACATTTAACTGTAATAATTAGAAGCAGATGAGGTAGCTCTCAGGGAAAAGGGGAAAAATTTCACAACTGATTTCAACCACTGTTGGTCATGTGTTTGGGGGTGGATGGGTTCTCGAGCAGAGTTCATGGCTGTCTTTTTAACTTGGTTTTTATTTTTTAATCTGTTTTGCTTGAATTTCACTTGTTAAGAATGAAAGTCTTTATTTTGTGCCTGTTACTTGCCAACCCTCTGAATTCTAAATGGGCACTAATAACTCTCAGCAGCAGCGAGTTGAGCTTTATTTGAGGATGGAGTTTATGATTCTGCCAGTAAAGTGAAAGGTGTGGGTTGAAAGAAGGAACTAGGAGTGTGGGAAAAGTAGAGGGATTGAAACAGTTTTGATCAGGTCCCCAGGAAGTGGGACTGCACTTTGCATGCTGCTCACCATGTGGATCACCCTCCCAGTGGAATGATCAGGATTGATTGTTCCTAATGAGAACATAAACCTCGGAAGTCTGGTATCATGCCTATATCAATGACTAATTCCAGTCGTTTAAAGAGGACATAAAAACCCTTTAATGAATCTACTGATTCTGTAAGGGAAGGGAAATGCTGATGTGGTATTCTAAATACCAAGATCTCAGTCGACATAATTAATATTCATTCTCAGCCATGCTTTTCTCAGGATTGTTAAAATGTCTTAAATTCAGATTAAGACTGTTACAGGTGAATGTCTTCAGCTTTTTCCAGGGTAGATGGAAATCACTGGTCTAATGGCTTCTGGTCAAGCTGAATTTTTGATGTAGTAGTAACTCAAGGGCTCAGTTCATTCCTGTATCATCTTAGACCTGAAGAAACAGGAAAAGAGTAAAATATTTCTGGACAATGGTCACTAGGAATATGATATACAGCTGGAGTAGGGGTTAGAAATAGGGCCATCCATGGGCTTTAGGAACAGGAAATAGGGACAGCATAGTCAGCGCTGTCACATATGTCCCTATCATTTAAAGTGAAGTTGATGTCAACAAGAGTGAGTGATTTTCTTCTTTTGGTCATTGCTACAGCTGTGGGTTGGGACAGGAGAGGACTCTGCAGGTGAGGGTTGGAGGCAGTGAGGCTCTGGCGGGGGCTCACATGGACAGGGATCACCATTGCTGTCAGCAGATGCAGTTGGTCTGATTTTGGCCCTGTGTCCTATAAATTTTCTATTGCATCTCCAAAGAAGGAATGTCCATAGAGTCCACAGAGTGGCTGGATCTGGAGACTGACCTGCCCAGTGCCCTGTTCAGAGCAGGGTCACCTGGAGCAGGTTGCTCAGGACCTTTTCCAACTGGCTTTTCAATTTCTTTGAAGCTGGAGACTGCCAAAACTTCCTGGGCAGTGTGTAGATATTTTCTGGATGTGTTAAACAAATAAATTAATCCTTGTTGTAATTCCTTGGAAGACAATGAAGTTAGAATTGGCAAGTGTTTCTCTGAAGTGCTTGTTTCTCTTGTTTGTACTTTTTATACAATGCCTTGCTTAACCACACCATTAAAAACATCTTTTCAAAAAGCTGAACACAGTTGCTCAAATTTTTAAAAATACAGCGGGATTTGTGTCCAAAAAAATAAGTCCTAGGAATCAACAGGTTGCTTGCAGGAGTCTCTGCTAGTGAGAAGGGTGCAGGAGCTGGCACCTCTCCGAGTCCATGGCACCACATCAGTTTTATTTGTTGTGCTCAGTCTCATGTTATTACACAGCAGTGAAACTGCAATTAAAATACTGTGCACTGCTCTTTTTCCCCAGTGCACACAGGACAAATCTGCTGGGCAGGCAGCACTCGAGACAAGGCAGTTCTGGAGTTCCAGCAGCCACAGAATCCTGATGTTCAATGATTTCCAAGTGCTGTGTCTTCTCTGGCATCAGAGCACTGCCAAGCCTGTGCCTTTTTTGTAACCTGAGCTCACACAGTTTGTTCCCCATGCACAGTTTGTCCCATAAATCAGCTTTTATGGAAAAACACAGCCCTTTCACCTAAACTGAGTGGGTCCTTCAAACGCTTCATTATTGCAATGCTAAAATCCAAGGGAGTTGTTTTAGTCAGATTATTAATGTTTCAGAAGGGTAATTCTGAATTTCTGATTTCCTTCCACTGCCCTCCAACTGTGCCCTTACCTGGTCCTCAAAAGGTTACGCATGTGGGACTTTCCCCCAGGATTTTACAGAGCTGAATGGCAGAGGACTGAGCTCGCAGATGCTCAGAGGAACAGGCCCAGAACCACCAATTTTTATGAGTCAGCTTGGCCATGGCTTTGCTTCCAGGCTTGTCTGCTGACCAGTCCTAAGCTGCTTGTCCAGGGAAGGCTTCAGAGCAGGTACAGGAGCAGCAGCCTATCTGATAAGGGACATAACAGTAACATCCTTTATGCCAGCTGCTGATGGATGCAGAGCAATGAGGCTTTGCCCAGGCTCTTCCTTCTGCTGCTCCACAGTGGACATATCCAATGGCAAGAACTGGGAAGGAATTAGAGGGAAGGTGTCATTCATTTTATGTGTATGCAGAGATCATAAATAATGCCTCACTGATTCCAAAGGGGACACCAGTGTCAAATGAAATCACTTAACAAAGTCAGCCTCCCAAGATGCACATAAATGTAATCTCTAAACCAGAAGCTCTGCATTGGGTCCTTACACCAGTTCAAATGCTGATGGATTTGTACTGTGAAATACTTCAGCCTGGCATTCCCTCTTCCCACTGTGCTTTAATCCCAACTGCACATACAGCGTCTCTTTATGCAATAATTAATAATAAATCTTCAAGTAATCTGGTTACAACATAATCTTCAGCCTGTTACTTCCATTATATGTGAGACAAAACAAACCAACAGATGATTTGGACACTCCTGAAGCAATGTTAGCTTCAATGGGAGTTTTCAGTCACTTCAATATTTGTGGCGATTCCCAGGCATGGAGACGAACAGGACACTGGATCAGCAGCAGCAAATACAACCAACCTTTATTCCCCCCGCCAGCATCTACCTATCTTGTTTACATTCCTTCGTGTCCTACAACTACTAATTATAACATTAACTACCTCAGTTCCCATTAGCTATCTTCCCCCTGCACACATTATTGTTACAGTTAGCCAGCTCCCTCCTCTGCAGTTCCCACACGTTTCCCATGGGTCTGGTCTCACGGGATGTTTAAGTGACTCTTTCAAGGGTACAGTGTGATCTGGTCAAGGGCAAAGCTACTTTCCTGTGTGAGGCTGTCACACCAGCTGTCAGACCTCACAAATAAGGAAAGATTTAACTAGAAATTTGGATTATATGACACAATGTGTGTCTGTCTGCTTTGGCTGTTACACTGAAGTAACCTGGGGATAAATTTAATGAAGTTATGAGACTTTATATATAATCTCCTTAAGACAGGAGTCTTCTCATGGAGCTAAGTCTTGGGAACTTAACAGCAGCTCATTAGTCAGCCTTATGTTAGATATTAGTGATAGATAAGCCTTTTCTGGGCCTCTGCAAAGTGGTTCATGGTAACTGCCATGGAGCAGTTGGACACCACACACTGCCCACACATTTGTCACAAATCATCAAGTTGGCATTTTACCAAGTGGCTCCATATGTGGAGCTCTCCTGGCACCCCTTCCCCAGTGTCTCACCTGGAGGTTTGGTTTCCATCTGATCCATCAGCCAGGCTGTTCTCTCCCTTGTTCCCCTTCTTTCAAACCCTAAACTGCCCCATTTGCAAAACTGGGGAAGTGTGGTAGGTCCTGTTCTGAAATGCTGCACGTGTGCTTTGGCATCTTATTCACAAGGATTGTCAAATGCCTGCTTGCCTTGGATGGACTTTTTGTGTGAGAAAGCAAATTTGTGTATTTTGCTGGCTAGAAAAGGAAAACACTTGTTTCTGAATGTGTATAAACTGACACTTGATGTTGCACAGTCTTCCAATCCCTTCCTGGTGCATATGTGTGTCCCAGCACTTAGCAATACAGAAGGGAGAAAAAGGGAGAGGAAATGAAGCTGACTCCATTTAGAACACTGGTGTAAAACTGCTATCCTAATATGTAAACAGTTTTAATTTAGGGAACTGTTATAACTGGAGTGAGGTTAAAGAAGGGATATTTCCAAATCTTGGAGTGCTGTTTGTATTTGCTGATTAATTCCTAATGAGGGCAGAAGCACTTAAAGGAATACAATAAAGGTACATTTTCTCTTTTCATTTGGAAACATAACATCTGAGAATCAATCATTAGCAAAACACCAACTCTGTTTGCACATTTCTAAATAGAATGTTAGAGCAACTGTATTTTAATTTTCATGTCTGTAATTTGTTAATACAATTCCTGTACAGTACAGTTAGGTTCTTTCAAATCTTTCAGTGTTAATTAAAAAGCTAATAACTCGAAAAGCTATAAATACTGAGGTAGAGGGGCTAGTTCTCCGGGGAGATAACCCTTTATTTGTCATTTGGTAGAGATCCCTTTACTAGAAGGCCAGGCTTTGTACTGCACGTGGCACTTTGCTACTCCACTCCTCTGTGCTACCTGGTGGATATTCCCACAAATAGTGCAGGGGTTGATTCCCTAGAACAGATCAGCATATTCAGAGTTAAATGTAAGCAGAAACAGAATCAACCCAACCACTTCAGCCCATGAATTTTTCTTCCTTCTCTGCTTTCATCTCCTCTGACCCATCTAGACCCACCTGCCTGTCTTTGGATTGACTGATGCTCAGCACAGGGTGAGAAGTTCTTTTCTGACTCCATATGTTGGAACTATGAGAAACTCTGAAATGCCAACAACCTCACCATGAGCAGTGGGGTGTGCTTGTCAGAGGACATGTCCTTGCAGCTATGAGACTCAGGGCAGCAGTTTTGGGAAATACTCCTTGATCAGAACTGATTGCGATATTTTCAGTTTTGGGTGGAAATTTTTCATGTCCCAAATTTAAAAAGGGAAAGGAAAATTTTAAAAGGAAGTTCTGAGTTTCTCACTTGGAATCTTTGCTTCTGTGAGTCTGCTGAAACCACTCGTTGGGGTTCCCAGCAGCAGGTCCTTCCCTGGGACTGCCCAGGGGATAATGTTCCACTTGCACTGCTACAGCAGTGTGGATGTGCAGAGCAGCCCCCACAGGGCTAATCACAGCAAAAGGGAAAAGTACTCTGTTATCATCACACAGTGCTCAAAGCAGTGTAATTCATGTCATACTGCTGCAAACAAATTCTGGTAGGCTAGAACATGAATCACTCTTTCCTATGCAGTGTCTATTCTTTAGTCAGTGGGAATGGAAGGAAGATTTTATTTAAATGTAGTGATCCTGTTCCTAAATGAACTTTATCTGAATGTAGCCTGGTTTTAACATAGTGACTCGTGACCTTATGCTGGTGGGGGAGAAGAATGCTTTGCGTTAGACATACTATGGTCTGGCACTGATTGTTTTAAATCCTCTAAAACAGGATATCTATTTTAACCAAAAATGGACTTGCTCTGCAGTTATGTAAATGAAGCACAAAAAACCAAGGCTGGGCCATCTCACAGAAGGAAAACTGTGTTTTAAATTGTAATGAAGTGGTAACTTTATGCCCCATAAAGCCAGCTGGCTCCACACACACAGCACAAAGTGGTAGAGGCAGAGTTTTAAAACAATCCAACAAGAAAATTGCTGGAGCTGGGAAACTACGTACCCTCTTAATGGTGCACCTCAGCATTGTCTCAGCACACAACCATTTACCTCACAGAAATCATTAATTCTGCCCAGGCTTTTTGAGGAATGGTGTGATGATGAGCTTCCTAAAAGGCACTCAAAGGAAGCCCTGCATGCTGCAGTCAGTTCAGATTGTTTAATGTTTGTCAGACCTGAGTTGTGTTGGAAGGAGACCTTGTGAGTAATGGATTCTCTTGCTATTTCCACACAGGCAAGGCTGCACAGCTGTTCCATGTGCTGTTCCATGTGTAAACCATTGTGTTACGGATGAGGTGGTTTTGCCAGCAGATACATAAACACAAAAGGGGTGAGGGAAGAAGAGCACAATAGAAAAATCATGTATTGCCCAATATACAACTCTTAGCAATAATTTAGAAAACTTTAAAACGCTCGTGCAAATATTTTGGAACTGTAGCTCTGAAGTGAGTTATTTGCTGCATTCTTGCAGAGAACACAGTGGCTTTACCATGAAACCACTCTTCCTTCTGTTGGAATTATCTTATAGCTACTGCACTGCTGCTACAGGACACCTGCAATCCCAACAGCCTGTCCTGAAAATGTGAGGTCACATCCTAAAAAAAGAGCTATGCTCTTTCATTTCTCATTGCTTTAAGGGGATTTTAGATGCTAAGTCCATTTGTAAACCTGCTGTTCAAACTGCTAAGAGTTAGGTGTGTAGCAAGTAAGAAATGCCAAGTATCTAAAAAGCACCCACCAGGCATTGATTTCCAACAGGCATTAGGGAACACTTTGCTTAGGGATTTATTGGTAAATCCTACGGGGCTACCCTGTTGGTAGTCAAATTACTGTGCTATTCTGTCTGTGAGCACTCACAGGAGATGCTAGGCTCTCGCATTGCTGGGTTGTCCCAGGCTGGTAAATTCCTTTCTGATCAGCACTCAGCTGGTCCAGAGGTGTTCCAGCTGGTCCAATGGGGCCAGTTCCAGTCAGCACAGCCCCTCGGAGCTGTCAAGGGAAGGGTGAGGCTGGTGACAGTCATTGCTCACCCATGGGAGAACACAGCCCTTCAGTCTGGCACTGCGGTAGGACTAATCAGAATAAGTCACCACTTCAAGCCAGGAAGGGTGTCAGAATTTGGCTCTTCATCAGCTGTTATGTAACTGGATTGGAACTTGGCATCTCTTGTAGCTGGGAATTACCACTTGTGTTGACCACAAGACATTGGCATTTTGTCAGGGCCGTTTCTTGGCTTTCAGAGTAACGCCTAACTTGGAAGGGTTCACTCCTGTTTTTTTAAATCTTCTGAATGCTGTGCAGAACTGAAGGTCATTACAGTTTTCCTGGATGAGCTGTCATGGAGAGCAAGAGGAGAGACAGCACATTGCAAACCAGAGGTAATATTTAGACATTTTGTCTCTGACTATGAAACCCAGTGGCAGAACCTGTGATTTCTCAGGGAGGCTGTATGAACACAGGCTCATTGTCAGGGTATAAATTGCTGTTTGTTAGTTCTGGAACAAGCTAACTGATGAGCACTGCCAGGGCACTGGTGCCAGGGACACATTTCATGGAATGAAAGGGACCTGACAGCCAGCACAATGTGAGATACCAAAGCTGCTTCTCCAGACATACTTCCCTTGTAGGACACAACATATTCTATATATCTATATTTTTAGAGGTGGGTTTTTTTAGCATCAGCTAATACTTACAGTGTACTTCACATGAGACTGTTTTAATATGGAGCACAAATATAGCCCTTTTTAAAAATTAAGCCTTTTGAAGGCCATGACAGATGCCAAGATGTTTTTTCTATGATTTGCATGAGATGGGTAGAGACATGAACTACCTGTCCTGAGCTCATGGATTTGCTTTATCAGGATTAAACCTCGAACTCAAAATATTACTCCTTTCCCATGCATCTTCCCAAAATTTTTAGACCATGCTGTCTCTACTGAGAAAGAAGCAAAAAGAGAACTCAACAGTCTCTTGGGTGGGGTCTAATTCAGATCCTCATAGACTTTTGACACTATTTATCCTCAGATATTACGTCCATAACCTGGCAGAAGAAAAACCAAAAAGCCAAAACCATTTTTAAACTATACCTGGCAGGTTGGATCTGTCCCTTCTACATGTTGGAATTACTACTAATATGCTTACAAAATACTAGTCCATGGAAGAAGCAGCTTAATTCTAGGCAGTGTTAATATTGAATGCAAGAGTATGAGGATTGATAGTCCTTGTAATCTCTTACCTAAACATAGAAGAGCTGCATATGCTGTTCATAAAGCACTGAAATCAATCATCATAGTGGCAGGCAGGTAATTGGGAAGCAAGCTCCTGCTTGTGCAGACCAGGAGAGGATAATAGCCTTCAAAATGTTGGGGTTTTTTTCAAAAATTATTCCCTGTCTCAGGTTTCAAACTTTAAAATCTAAAGCAAGTCACTTAAAATCCCTGAGTGTGAGCACTCAGAAAGCCAGCATGGCTTTCAGAACTGCACAAACCTTGTGTTCCTTCCACAGCTTCAGAGAGCATGGAGGTTATCCAGCACTGCAGGTAAAAAGGCCTGGAAAAGGGGGGAGACAGAGCTCAATGCTGGTTGCTGATACCTGACTACAAAGAGAGGGTTCAGAGTTGTGGATCCTGGTTATAGATAAAAACCAGCTATGTCTGCATGGCCCTACGAGTAGGATCAGGTTATAATTAAGTCCTTTGAAATGTTAAGATTTAAAACATATATAGGACTGCATGGCTCTGCAATTTTGACAATCAAGGTCTTGTAAGAGGGATCTTGTCGCAGTTCAGAACAGCTCTGTTTACATGTTTAATCAGATGAGGATAGTCAGAAAGACTCCATAATTAGAGTTTGTTACTAAAAGCTTCTCCATGTATTAAACATTATCAGAATATTTCTAAGTATGAAATGAACTAGACCTAACTAAACTTGTAGAAATTAGCACTATTCGCTCTGATTATTCAGATTAGTTACATTAATTTTAAATACTGCTTTCTGCCAGGAAGAGACTAATAAAAACACAATACTAAAAATTGACTGTGCCTCATTAAAACATTGAGAAAAGAATATACTGTTTGCATTTTTAAATTTTTTTTTTCTGGCAGCTCATAATCCCTGACTTTCACTGAGATTGCTGGCATTTATCCTCTTTTATAACAACACCAATAATTATTTTGCTTTGTTTTTTATTGCTTCATAATATGAATGGAAGTTGTTTCCATTGCTTAGAGAAGCACAGTTTAGCTCTAAGAGGTGTCTGTGGAATTGGCAATGGTCCCGCTTCTCTACACAACATCACACAAGTCCTCTCAGCTCCTCAGATGGGAGAACTTATTTATGCTTTCCTAATTCCAGAACAGCAGTTGTATCCCTTATCAAGGAATGTGGTTTGTTGGGTGGGGTTGTAGTCTGTTTTGCTTTGGAGTTTTTTGTTGTTTGGTTATTCGTGGGGTTTTTTGTTCGTTTGGTTTGGGGTTTTGGTGGTTTTATATTGTTGGTTTGGGGTTTTGTTGGGGTTTTATTTGTTTGTTTTATTTTCACAAATTGTGTTTAAGATCCTGGTCTTGCAAGGAGTGTGTGTGTGGGCAGAGTTGTGCATCCCTTCATCTCCCCTGAAGTGTGAAATGCAAACTGCTGTTTGCCTCCTCATGTCCCATCCCAGTGCTGGCTTTTGGCAGGAAGGACTTGTTGTATTAATGTTGTGGGTTGCAACCACAGCTTTCTGCAAGTAGAACGAGCTGACAGTTGGCTGAGTGGCAGTGGAAAAGCAACAGAAGAAATGTGGGAATTTTATTTCTTTTTTACATCCTGTGATAGTAAAGCATCTTCGTTTAACAGACCATGTGTTACATCTTTGCTGCTGCACGTTGCATTTATTCTCTGATGACTCATAGCACGATGGCAAATCCTATATTTTCTTCCGTGGTGGTATTTTTAAAAGTGCAAACAAAAAAAATCTCATGTAAGTTTTCAAATTACTTGAATAATTTACCAGGTTTTAAGCTGTTTCACAGTATGTGTTAGCATTTGTCTCAGAGTTTCTTTGTAGATAAACAAAAGGCTCTGGAAAAAAGTTGGCTCTCTTCCTTCTCTGGAGACATCATCCTCTCCTTTCCTTTCCTCTTCACTCTCTAATTGCTGTCCCCAAACAGAAAACTCACCCAAGAAAAAGTTGTCTTGTTCTAGAAATATTTACATGCTATTCAGCACAACAGAGTCCTGATTTTAACCTAATGTCTTTAGATGCCACCTTTATTCTGGTTAATAAATAACCATCCCTAAAAATACCCATGGACATGAATCTTGTTTAAACGCAACATCTGGGTCTGCATCAAAATTTCTTTTTGACAATTCTTCAGGTGTAATCCAGCATAAACTCTGTGATATATTACAGAATAACTCTCTGCTACCACCATAACTACTCAGCCTGCTCTGTCCAGCTGTGTCTTGCTCCTCCAGGACACTGCAGGGAAGGTGCAGATGAAATTACTGGGGCAGTAATTTCATCTTAATTTTCTACTTGGAGTCTGAAACCCAGATGAAATTGGCATCTAAACATCCTCTTGGGTCTAGGTTTAAAATTATGCTTGGCAAGAACTGGAAGAGACTTTGGTCTCTACATGAATTTGGGCTGACATGGGAAGCTGCTCTGGTGTCCCAGGGTGATGCTGAGAGCACGTGGATCACCTTGGCACAGATTAGGGCTAGGCCAGAGCCACTCCACATTTGCCAAGGATTTAAGCACCCTCCTAGGGGTGCATGCAGGAACCCTTGTCCTTTATGAAGAGGATTTTACAATTCTGTTTTTAAATTACAGGTTAATTGATCATAGTGCTGATTTAACATCTCATTTTCCCCATCCGTGATAAAAGCCGCTTGTAAATGCACAGCCATCAAAACTATTAACATTGTCAGAGTTTGAAACACGTAATCTCAAACTGAGTACTGTCTTTTCCCTTTTTAAAAGCATGTTCTTTATAAAGGAGACACTGCCATAAATATTAGTTCTGTGTACAGAATCATACGTGATCACTGCAGCAATTAGATGTCCACACGAAGAGCGAGCAGCAAGGCACTGCTGGGAGTGGCTTAGAGTGAAATCCTTCATGAGCTGATGCTGTTGGAGCAAGGCTGAAGACTGAGAGCTGTGAAATGCAGCAAGTGGGAATTGCTGCACTACAACTCGCAGGCTCAGGTGTCTTATTAGATTTACATAATAGCCCTATGCAAATATTGTTTAAAGATGCAAGGGCAAGTAATCAGACATAGCTGAGGCCACACCTCAACTAAGAGTCTTGAAGTCTTGAAAGGCAACAAGATATTACATTAGAAAAATAAAGGGGGAAAATGTGTTATTTTAAATTGGTTAAAATATTTAAATACTAGTGGATTTGAAATGTTTTGTCTCATGGGAAATTCATATTTAAAACACGTATTTGGATGTTTATGTTCTCCAGACCATCTCTGTCAAGAAGGTAAAAAAAAATGCTCCCATTTTCTGGGTTTATTTTTTGGCAAGTTACACCACTGGCAACTCGCAGGTTTTGTAAATAAAACAATATGTAACAATTTTATCTTTTAGTTTCCTTAGTATATTGTCCAGGCATGAGAAATACTGGCATCTTTGGCTCCTTTTTTGGATCAGAGGGTTTGAAGTGTGGTTGTCTTATTTACTAAGTATATCATTGTAGATCCAAAATTATCCTGGCCCCTCACTGAGACTTATTACCAGGCATAGGTTGTCCAGAGAAGTTGTGGATGCCCCAGCCCTGGAAGTGTTTAAGGTTGGATGGAGCTCTGAGCAACCTTGTCTAGTGGAAGGTGTCCCTGCCTATCACAGGGGAGTGGAACTGAATGTTATTTAAGGTCCCTTCCAACCCAAACCATTTTATGGTTCTATACAGGAAATGTACAACTGAGCGTACTTGGAAGTCCCCTATTTTCCTTCAGTATTTATTTGGGCTGAAAATATTTATTATCAGAGCACTGTAAGATGAATCTTGATCCAACTGAAATTTAGTGGCAGCGCCCAGTCCATTCAGCTCCTTTAAGGAGCCACCCTTCCCCGAACACTTCCCAAATTAGATTTCTATTACACTTATTTGGGGCTATTTCAATGCTTTTATGGAATTGAGTCATCTTCTCTTTACAAAGATATCACTAATTAAACCCAAGATGAGCAACTACTTCCACAGCTTGGTGGGTACGAGAGCAGCATTACTCGAGCACATGTTGCAGCATATGTATCCTCCAGGAACATCAGATGGATAAATATTGCTAAGCTGCCCAAGAGTGAGTGTCAGATTCCTCAAGCAAGGGCTTGATTGAACTCCGATGCCCATCTGAGATTCTAAAAAGGTCTCCAAACATTAAACAGAAAAGGCAGCTTGCCACGAGGATTGATTTCATCCCACTCCTCCAGCCCGCTCGTGGGATACGGCCCCTGCTGGCTCCGCCTGGGTGTTCTGACCTCTGGAT
This sequence comes from Callaeas wilsoni, assembly GCA_013398955.1. Lineage (NCBI taxonomy): Eukaryota > Metazoa > Chordata > Aves > Passeriformes > Callaeidae > Callaeas > Callaeas wilsoni. The sequence continues at coordinate 14,457 of VWPU01012693.1, forward strand.
GTGACAAAAGAATTCAAGCAAGGATCTCTGCTGAGAGAGACAACGTTGCCATGGAAAACTGAACAAGCTTTGCTCTGCCCCATGTCCCTGGCCCTCTCTATTTCTCCAGGCTTATCTGGCTGTGTACACGGCAGGGTCAAACTCCAAAATCTATCCAACAAGATACTCCCTAGATTTACAATAAGATTTCCTGCTCCACATCCAGGCTGGCATTTTCTGATGGGGACCCAGGAACTGGATCTCTTTCTGCTCACATATTTTCTCCATGTAAAACTGTTTGGAATTACATTTAATGCTCATTCAAAGGAATGAGGCCTTAATCAAGCACAAGCAGTTAAAAGCAATTGTAGTCATGGTGCCTCCATCTCCAGGCAGCAAATGTGAATATTATTTGTTCACCTTCAAGAAATTATTACACATTTACTTAGTGGTTTGAGTCCACAGGAGAGTTGGTAAATAAGGACATCCAAGATTTTCTGTATTTTTTAAATTTTCATAATCTCAGTCTGCCTGCTTCAAGTTAGTTGTCAAAAGGAAAATGGAAATAAATAATTACCTTCTAAAAGAAACTTTCTGAACTGATTTTCTTTGCTTCAATTTTATGTAAGTTCACCACTGTTTCTGCAAGAATTCTTCTTTGAGCTTTGGTAGCACTTGAATATTTTTGTAAATAGCAGTCTTCGTTACTGGAGGCCTGAATCTGCCCACCAAAATGAACCAAAAATCTTACGTAAGCTAAGATTTTTTAAAAAAGTCCTGCAGCCAGTACTATGAAATTCTCTGTTCAGAGAACCAGATGACTTAAGAACATTACAGAAATTGATTAAAAACATCGTTAGCTGTTCCAGTTACCAAAATGATATTAAATTCTTCCTTGTGGATGCAGAAACACCCACTGCAACTCCATTTTTCTTTTAAGCCAAGCAGGATTTCAAGGCATGCAAAGCCTTTTATGAGAATTCAAAGTTTACATTTGAGGCATGTGGAAACACCATGGTGTTTTCAGCATTTTTGTGTGGTCAGTGCAGGACAAAAAGGCTCTCTTGAGTCCCTATGCTTGTGTCACTACTATAAATTCTTGTGTCAGTGGCATTACCTTAACACAACGTGACTGATCTAATTAGACACGATGTGTCCCAGCAGCTGCACACCAGACTGGAGGCTGGGAGAGGCTTTTTCAGGTGATGGCAGCTTTATATGTTCCTTCCACTCGTGATTAAAAATGCAGCTGTTTTCAGCCTGGAAGCCGAATGCTTTCCACAGTCCCCTGAGGGATGACAGTGACACAGGTCTGGGTGCAGGCAGTACTGAGCCCCATGGGATGTTAATAGCTCCAGCCCTCACCTCCTGGCTGTGGGCACAGCCAGGCAGTTTGTGTGCATCCAGCTGGGCACCTACACAGAGACCCAGCGCAGGGATGGGCACATCCGCCTGGCACTGGTGATGGAGCTCCGGGAACGCTCTTCCAGCACCGCTGTGGAGGGACTTGAGAAAGGGGCCAGCAAGTGCAAGCAGGTGGATCTCCAGGTGATTGTCTGTGCCCTCAGCCCTCACCTGGTCCCAAAAAGCACCTCCATGACCAGCATTGAGGCCACTTGGGTGTAGTGGCAGTGCCCTGGCAGGACGGGGTGATGTGTATGAAGCTTGGCATAAGCTGGACCTCACATGGTACCCGGACAACCAGGTCTTCCACTTTGACCACAACTTTGATTATCAAGATCTATAGGAGTGAATTGTATGACCCAGTGAAATGGAAGAAAAGGATAAAAGTGTGGGAAGATGATCCAAATGATGGGGCTGTCAGAGGAAGGTGAAAGATGTCATAAAGCAAATTGAAATGGGTGGCAAGTGTCATATGTCAGGCAAGACCTCTGCCAACATTCAGTCCTCCCAGAGCCAGGCCACCTTCCAGACCATTCTCAAGAAGAGAGAATATTTTTTATGCCAAGTTTTCCCTAGTAGATTTGGCTGGGAATGAGTGAGGTAAGGACATCTCCACTGCAGACAGGCAAACCAGGCTGGAGGGGACTGATACTAATAAAAGCTTCTTGGCACTTGAAAGTAGAGAGTTGGACATGTAGGAAAATATTACAGTGTTGTTTCCAGTTACCTTTCACTGTAGAAAGTAAAATTGGGTAGTTGTGAGGATCAAACTTCAGGAGAAGGCAAGAATTTACAGAAAATGTATCTCACTTTATCTAGGCAGGTTTCCCCCTCATGCTTCTAAAATGCACACACACACCTCTGTAACTCCCTAGGTGGGGCCTGCTCCAGGGTTGTGTCAAACTGCACCAAAATCAAAGTCGTTTTTCCAGGGCAGGAGGCATTTGGAGTGATGTAAAAAGGCATTGGAGTGCAACGCACTGTCATCTCTGAGCAAGATACATTTGGGAAATGAGGGTTATTTTGTCATGGCATAAGCAATGGCTTTATTACAGCATCAGCTCACGTTATTCCCTCTCTCCTTCTCTCTTTCTTTCTTAACTATGTTCTCATGAGACATTAAAGGATGCTGGAACCTGTCTTCAGAAAAATGAGACTAAAGATGATGGCAGTTGCCTGGCCGATGGGGAGAGGATGTGCCTGCTTTGCAGAGGGAAGCAGGAGAGTCAGTGCCCTGTATCAGAGGCCTGATGAGAGATTTGCCAGATCAAAGGGTCAGAAAAGCTGCATCCAAAATAGCACCATCTGATAGTGCTTATTAGAGCACGGCCCAGACTGGGGCATCATTCCTGAGGGGAAATCCTGCAAAAACTGCTCTTTGCAGGGAGGTCAAAGCATCAAGCACATATCCATGATTACAATTCCATTTGGAAATTAATTAGCATAAAATAATGAAAGTATAACAAAGAAGTGGATGAAGTTAAACTGTATAAATCATATCTAATTAACTGATTATAATCATCCTCCATTTCTTCACTCTCTGACTGTTGGTCCCATCCACCAGGTTGTGCCAACAAATATTTAAATATCTGGTCTGAAGTCTGATGAAAACAACAAAAGGACTTCAGCAGCCTTTGAACCAAAACAGAGATTTGTTTTCAGTGATGACATTATGAAACAGCAAATATTGTTTAAATGCTGGTCATCTCCTAGTAATCATACACCGTGCTTTTCAGCTCTGGTGCACTCTACAAGCATTGATTCATTGGCATCTTACCTGCTTTGGTAGTCCCAGCTTCAGCAGCTCGTGATGTTCAGAGAAACAATGAGACATAGGTGCTACTTGCCAGATTAAGATAAAAATATGTTGTTTCTAGAGGGGATTTACCATGAGAGGGTTTTCTCCTTTCTGAAAAGAAACTTCTTTGAGGTTCCTTAGAGTTTTCCTTGGATTCTGGTGTATGAAGTGCTGGATGTAGCAAGGCACCACAGGAGCATATGCAAGCAGAGGGTCTTAGTCCCTTGCCTGGGTCTATCAAGCTGGCTCCCTTTTCTCTGGGTGTAGGAAGTGTTTTCCACACAAGGCATGAGATAGATTCACTCTTTTGGCTGCCTGTGCTCTGGTCCTTCCTCCAGGTCTGAGTTCCTGCTGTTCTCCTGCTGTGGCCGTGCATTATCTGTAACTTGTGGGCACGAACTGCTTTGGCAAAAAGGGCTGTGGATTAACTGAGTTGGGCACAGTTCTAGAAACAGAGTGTTAATGAGCTGGAACAAAATCATACCAGGGTGAGATGGTTTGCAGGGAATAAGAAAATTACTTTTATTCTCTCCCTGTTGATACTCACACGTTCAGGCAGCTGTTTGCAGCTGAGCTCCGGAGGTGACTCTTGAGCACACCCTACTGCTTCCCACAGCACATGCAAAAGGAATTAACTAAATTAGCTTTTTCCCTCAATTTTTGTGTTTAAGTGTTGATTAACCTCTTTTCCTTCTCTGATTAACTAAATTTTCATATTTTCCTTTGCTTTCTAAACGTAAATCCTGTGTATGTAGAGAGTGCTGAACCCCTTCTTCCCATTACCTGGACTTACATGACTTCTGCCTGGTTTCCATGAGTTTGTAGCCACAGAATAAATAGCCCTCTGTATTTTGGGTTTGGAAATGCAGTTTAACCATGTTTACATGTGACCACAGAGCCCAAGTCATAAAGTTGCAGAGATTCAATCAAAATTCCTTCTAATTTTTACTGGCCTTCGGAATGAAACCATCATCAAAGAATGCTGTGGTATAGGTTTGCATTGCTCTGGTGACCATAAATGTTCAATTAAGTAAAGATCCCTAATTACTTATAGTGAGGTCAGCCATTCACTTAGCCTGTTAAACAACTGAAACCCTTTTATGGGATGTGTTTTTGTTTATAACTGACTGTAGATGAATAAACGAGAAGCAACGGCTGTGTAAACAGGACCTGGTTAATCTAATCATTTAATGCCTGATAATTAACCATAAATACTGCTATTCTGCTATGCTTCAAGGACTTAAATCTGTTCTCTTCCTACCTGTGTCATTTCTAGGGGAAATTTCATTGCTAGTGAGAGATTTTACTTAGGAGCTTTACACATCCACATTTCAGATGCCTTTGCTTGAGTTCAGTGTTTTATAAGGACTGAACACAGACACTCAACAAGTCAGAGCAGTTCCCATTGCAAAGACAGACACATAAATGTTGGTCTAATTTTCCAGCTGCCGCCTTCCTAGTTCTGACCTGGGAACAGCTTTGACTGTAAAATACACTCATATTTTCCACACTTCTCTAGTGTTTGCCACTTAATTTTGTCAGAGCAGCACTGCAGTGTCTCCATAGCTTGACGGAACTCCTCGTTGAGTTTCCTCACAGCTGGTTCCAACTCTTGCATGTTCTCCCCATGCCATCTTCAAAGGCTCGAATTTCCTCAGCTGAGAAATGCCCATATGGTCCCTTGAACAGGCAGGACAGTTCAACCCATCACATGTGTGACAGCTGAAAAAATAAAATTGATTCATCCACAACAATTTTGAAGCATTTAATTGCTTTGCCCTCTGCTCTCACACCCATTTGCCTTCCCATCTCCCACTCCTATTCAATCTGCCTTTCTGGCTGTGACACTCCACACCAGACAATCAGCAGCAATATTGTTGCATGTATCTTAGAATCTTTCATTTCAAAATTTCTGCCAGCAGTGCCAGCTCTCATCTCTCACAAAATGCAGGTTTTTTTCATTCCCCTTGTATCTTCCAGAATTATTCAGTTGTCAGAATTATACCTGAAGTGATTAATCTTTTAGACTTCCTGGTGGCAGAAAAAACTTGGAAAGATAGAATATAAATGCTTATAAAAAGCACTTAAATGCTGAAAAAATATTTACAGAAAGTTAATCTTGTGAGTTTTGGCACCAGAAATAGAACATTTAAAAGCTTGACTTCGGCAATACAACTCTGCTTAAACCTTCTTGGTTCAGGCACTTGAGATCAAGCCTGTGCAGGGCTCTCCTCAGTACCTTTGATAACCAGAGACTTTGTTGACAATTTGAAGGCATCATTATTTGGCTTTGTTTCTGTGCCAGTCCAGATGAACAATAGCTTTTCTTGGGGCCCATAAAAGCCACATTTTCATGTGGTGCAAGAGCTTACCTGGGGCACACAGCAGCTCTGATAGGAGGTGACCTAAAGCTGCTCTAGGTGGGTTGAAGGGTAGAACTGGCAGTGAAATAAGTGAAGTTTAACCCCATCAGCAGCCTCCAGCTTCCCAAAATGCAGCATCTAGGGTTTCTAACTCAGTTCTGAGGTTTCAGTCAAAATGGGAGCTGTGAAGAATGGATCAAAATAATCTGTACCCTGCAAAGACAGTCTGGGAGAACAAGACACCTTCTGGTCTTGCCTCTGTGACAGCGCTGTGCAATTTGCTCCATTCAGCATCAATTATAGCTGAATTTAGCCCTGTATTTTTGGCTTTGTTTTTATCTGAGCATTATAGCTCAGCCTGTTAACATGAGGCTAACTCACAAGGTTTTATTCAGATTTTTCTCTGCTTTCTGCTCAGACAAAGCCCAAGGCAACTGGGATTTTCCAGAGGAGAGAATGTCCTGTCACTAATAATAGCTTTAGTCAGCAACATATGTTTAGTGATGCACATCAATATTTTTGCTTTCACAGAGGCTAACATTTTGCATTTTCAATGTCATCGTGTCCATGAGCATCCTTTATCTCAGCACTTTAAAACTACATGTAAAAAACTAGATTTTTATATCTACATTTCCCACTGGCTGAAATTCCTCTGTGCTATCAGGCAGCATCACATTGTAAACTATCCCATTTCCTACCTGGTACCAGACTCCCATGAATCTGAAATATGCACCTCAGCTATGATTCACGAGATATTTGTATAATTTTCCTTTTATTTTTCTACAAAAGCAGGTAATACCTCATAGGGCATGTTGAAAGGCTTTATGTTTTTAAGCAATTCACCTGGTATTCTGCCTCACTCGCTCCTTTAACTCTAGAAGGAATATGCGATAAAGCAATGTCGTTATTTCTCACATTGTTCCTTCAAGTTTTCTCTTGTTTCTACTTTTTTATCAAGTTATTATTCCTGTGACCTCCTAATCATTTCTTCAGCCAGAGGCTGGAAGGTGACATTAGGAAAGATGACTTCAAGTGAAGAGGAAATCTTAGACTTAAGGATCCTGGTTACATGCAAAACTTGCAGATCTTGCCTAAATAAGCACAGAAATGTTTAAATCTGCATCACAATGTTCTCCAAAGCAAGCACAGTTCTGCCTGCAAAACAGAAAATTCCTGGTGATTCCCTCAGACATTGGACTGGAGGGAGGAGTTGCCCTCCTCACTGTAATACTGGGGTTTTACTGAGCAGGTCTGATCAATTCTGCATGGTGTAAGTTTAGCATCTCTTCCAGACCATTGGTGGATTTGTTTGCAATAACTCCTATTTGTGTGTGCAGTTCAGGTGTCCTCTATCAGGAAATGATAATTGGTCTCCTTCACATTTTGGAGGAAAGAAGTTTAATGAAAATCTACCATATGGCTTTCATTTTTTTTACAGACTTGCTTGAAGCAATTTATGTTTCCCAAACTCATGGTAAGATGCAAAACATCAGGAACCTCCTCCTCCTCCTGGGCACTGACTGGTGACAGTACCATGCACCAAAATGCTTGCCTGCCTTTTCTGACTGAGTCAGCTGGTCACAAAGAAGCATTTTGTGTCTTGTGTTATGGCTACAAATGGGCTCCTATGACCACTGAGCACAGAGGTTTTCTCTGCGTGAACTGTGTTCTCGATATTAAGGAGTAGAGTGGTAGCTGGTGAACAGCTGCTGTGTAATAACCTGTCTGGTTTCCTCTGTGTCTCACCCTGAAACTGATGTTTAAATTCATTCTCATTTGTTAGACTTCACTGGTTTTGTTCATCACCCAAAAGCTGGCTCTGCATGGGTCTTGCTTGCAGCTGAGCAACAGGGTACCACGCTGCTCTGGAGCTTCATATATTGTTCACAGTCTAGTTTTCATATTTTTGCATCATGTCAAGCAGTGTTAAGAATTTTGAAATAGAGTTTTAGAGCCCAAATTTTGCTTGGATACTTAATTTCATCCTCATGCAGACTGTCCCCATCTTAACTGCTGTGAGATGTTGCCTGTAATGCCTCTCCCTCATTACTTTTCTCTCAATGCTTATAACTATGTCCTTTCCTTTTGCTCAGTTCCTTTGTGCCATTCTCCATGTCATCATTCCAAAGAGAGAAGAATAAATACACTGCCCATCTCCTTGAAGGAAAGAAGTCTAAGCAGAACTGTTGCAGTCTCGGGTATTTCCTCTGTTAAGCTTCCCACATCCCTTTTGCTTTTTCTCCCTCTTACGGGCAGTGGTGCTATTCTTCTGTGACTAATTTGCATAAAGCCACAGCAAAATAGATTTTTATTTTATTTAAACTGGCTTTTATTTTAAATTAGTATTTCTGTGTGTAATTTTGTAGATGAAAAAACACAAAGAGGTACAGGATTCATGTTTAGAAAAGCATTGTGTGTCAGTGAGTGCCCTGGCTTTACTCTTTTGACTTAGCAGCTTTGTGCAATGGAGGTTGAAACTACCAATAACTGCTAATATAACCCATTTTTATTGGCATAACAGTGACATCTATTGTTTGATATTATATACATCTGTGCCACTCTTAGCAACTGCATGCAGGTATTGAATTATCTCAATTTCATAAGGTGCAAGCATGCAAAGTCAAATTATTGATTCAAAGAATTAGGTAATGGCACAGGTAATGCCATTGGACAGCTATGCAAAATTAAACCTAATTTGTTTTGTCACAGCCTAATTTACAGATCAGTGTGGGCTGATGCACAGAGAGCGGCGTCTCCTGTGTCAGAGTGTCAGCAGATGTTGTTTTGATGTCACACCAGCCACGCTGCATCACCCCCCTGGGGACAGCCAGAGGCTGGCAGCACCCAGCAGAGGATTCTCCCAGGAAATCTGCCTTTGCATTGCCCCACAGTGCAGCTGCAGAACATCTGCCCTCTGCCATCTCCATACTGAACCAAGGAAACTCTCGTACTGCAGGCGCAGGCACAGGAGGTGAGTGGGGAGGGCAGGCAGTGAACAAAGCCCTGCCTATGGATTTCAGTGAGCGTCTGCTGCAAGGCACAACCACAAACCAGGGCTGGTTCCTGCCCAGGCCAGCAAAGCTGAACCCTTCCAGGCCAGCCCCAGGAGAGTGTGAGGGCTGCACTATGCCAGGTACCAGCTCCAGGTGTTTTCAGACCAGCTCTTGCACTGGAAAGAGAACTCCAAAGCATCAGGCTGGGGGAGTTAGGACAGTTACTTTAACTCCTCTCTTATTGCCCTCATTTGATTATCTCTGTTATTTCTTGCTTCTTTTAATAGAGAATATAGAATTCAAATAGGAAAGATTATAATATAGCAGTAATGAAATACAGGGACTATCGAGTGTGTCAGACTCTGTGGCTGATTAGACTTTCTGATTCGTGGGCTGGCACTCAAGGGAACAGCAACTGTCTCTTTTACTGCCTTGTCTATGAAAACAGCAGAAGGCTATGTATGCTCATTACTATTTTATGTGATTCTGAACATTAGAAGAGAAATGGAGAGAGCAAAGCTATAGAAAGATATTTTTAATAATTTTAATGGAATGCTGTGTTTAATTCTTATATAAGCAAACTCTGGATAAGCAATTACTCTCAGCAAAAATATTTGGTACTGGTAAGTGCAGCAACATAGTTCCCTTGTTTTTAAGCCATAAGCTGTAATTTAAGGATGTAGAATTGTAAGAAGCATGGGTAGAGGTTCCATTGCCTATAGACCCTGCTGTGAAAATAGCACTGAAATATGTGCTAAACATTCAGCTTACACTTAGAGTTCACTGAGGTACATAAATGCTGTCTTCAACAGCCACAGCATATTCCTAAACCGAGGATATAAAGTTGGGCTGTTGTGTAACCCACCAGGTTTTCCATCCTAAGAGTAAATACTGCCTATTTCTCCATGGATCTGCACATAAAGAGACTTTTCCAAACCTCCAGCCAACTGTAAAGGCTGCAGGATGAAATATTCATATTAAAAATCTTGGATTAAAATCTACAGCCTTTCATGTATTGTTCTCCATAGTGATGTAAACTTGCTTCTAATTTCCTACACTCCATCATCCCTTTTAAGATCTCTCCACAGAGTTGCACCCAGCTGAAAGGTAACAGCAGCTGCATTTCTAAGGGCCTGTGTTGAACTTCTGTGCTTTCCAAAGAGAGAAAAATAAACGTTACAGGAACAAGTAACACAGACTTCATAAATAAACAGGTTCTGGAAATCTCCCTCAGTGGAGAGGGAAAATAAGTATGTGTAATGAAAGCTCTGAGTCTGTGCAGTGTTGGGGGGCTAGAGATGCAGACAAGCATCAAACCCCAGAGGTATAGATTTTTTTTCTTCACAAAAGCACTGAAAGATTTCTGTTCAAAAAATTGGTGGTTCCATGGGTGAAGAAATGAGACCTAATGGTGGCTACAAGGATCTGTGGAGCGGCCAAGGAAAATGGCTCTTCTCTCCCACCCCCAGATGCCTGAAGGGGAGGACTTTGGGTTTGCAGCAGGCACAAAAGAAAAGCTGCAAGGATTTTCAAAAGACCCAAGGGATGTGGGAGCCTGTGTCATACTGAAATTCAGAGGGCACTGTGCTGTTAATTCCCCACACTTCCCCTTGAGGTTCAAGTTCTCTGTATTTATTTCTTGTCTCTGAAGTTGCATCCCTCTAAATGGCAAAAGCTGGGAGTGAGTGATAGTAGGTTCTGAAAACTCAGCATTAGCAACAAGCAGGCAGCCCCCAATCTGAGTGGAGGGCAGTAATTTATTATCCATTAGGTGCTCTGTCAGTCAAAAAGGACTAACAGAGCAATAAAGTCTGAAGTGATCAGTTGAGCTCAGCCCATACCACTAGCTGGCTATCAAAAAGGCCAGGGTGGCAAGATGGATGGTTTCCTCTTCTCCAGACACTCCATCTTTCTGTCTGGTGACACATGCAACTCTCTCTCTCTCAGCAAGTAAGATTGTCAGATATCCCCTGTGCGCGAAGCCAATTCCGACCCAACTGCATATTTAACTGTTTCAGAGGAAAGAGTACGAAATTTTTACATGTTGCTGAAACATTTTCAAACGAGGACAATGGGCCCTGTTCTGGTGGTGTTGTAAATGGGCTGCATCCTCTGGTACCAAACCCACCCTCCTTGCAAGGCTGATGCTCCACAGTTATGCAGGGTTCCAGGGCAGCAGCCAGGTACTGATGCAGGAAAGTTTCAGGGAGACTGTAAGAAGTTTTTCTCTGTTTTTCCACTATAATCAGTGTGCCAGGGCCTAGATAAGAGTCTTCTTACTTAGGACTCAAGGGGTGCAAGCTCGTTTTTTGTCTTTCCCCTGATCCATCAACCTGTGGGCTCCTCCAGGGTGAGGACCTGATCATCCTTCAGTAATGATCCTGAAATTCTGGATTCATTAAGCCAGAAAGAGAGAGATTCAGAGACTGCATCCCTGGGAAAGGGGAAAACTTAGATTTTGGTCCAAAACTGTGGCAAGTGTTTAATCTCCCATTTGTTCCAAGTAAAACAGGAACATTCCCAGAGGCAGCAAGTAATGTGTGTTTTGAAAGGCTCCTCTGAAGCAGGTGCAGCTTTCCCAGCCTGCTGCCCTGACACATTAATATTTCCAACAGACTTCCCTAAACTCCAAGCAGACAGTCTCGCTCCTGGGTGGCCAAGGAAACACATTTCTCAGTCAGATTGGTAGTTCATTGGAGGGCTCTCTCCAAACACTGCACACAGCAGCCTGGAGCACACCCGTGGTGGGGAATTAATCCACGCTCTGACACTCTCCTTGGCTCCATCCTTCCCTCCTCACTCCTCATTGCACTGACAGTTGTTACCAGTCTCTGCCTTGCAGCTACAGGCAAAAGTGTAACCAAACTTCCAAGCCCCAGGGAGGGAACTGGAAATGGTCCCAGCATCAGATTCCAGCCCAAAATGCAGTTCTGATATTCCCCATCCTTATTGTCACTGCAATATCGTGCCCATGTTTATTTGTCGTGCTCTAACAAGCCGTATGTGAACAGCCAGCTCATTTTCTCAGAGGATAGATTAGAGCAGCCAGTCTCCTCCTGGAATAAGTGGAAGTTGAATTATTTATTTCCTTTTCTTCATAAGAAGCTTATAGCATGCTGGATGAAAAGTCAGAAATAATTAAGAAAAATGCTCTGCATTCAAACAGAAGAAACACTCAGAGAACAGCTGAAATGCTGGTCACAGCTGGTCTGAATGTGGGCTTGGGATGGGAAGGGAATCTCTCCGTGGTGTTGCAGGAATCAGCCTGGAAAGATGTAGTGATTCTGTGGATGCCTGACATTTTATCTGGAACAATTTCTCCTGTTCACTTTCAGCAGTAAATTTCTGGGCGAGGCTTTTTCCCAGGTGGTGTGGAAACGTTTCACTAGACAGGTGACTGCTGTCATGGTGGAAGTTTTAGAGAAGAGGATACTGAGGCAGAAAGAAAGGATGACATTTGGGGCCTTGGAACATGTTACCCCTTTAATTATGCTGTCAGGTGTGGCTCTTTATTTTTAGTATTTATTTAATAGTATTTCTGTTCTTTTCCACACGGAGAGAAAGTTTGGAAATACTTCTCTTTATAGATGTAACTTCTTCCTTTTTTAAAACACTGATGCCTCCGTCAGAGGAGAAATTCTGCCTTTATGAGTTTCTATTCATTGGTCCCACACCTTAAGTTGGAATTCTGAGTAAAAGACAACATTCCCTGACAATGGAAGTTAGAGCTGGTTTAAACGGGTAAACTAACATCCCTTTTAAAAAAACAAACAACAACTGTTGCTTTACAGATATTGAATTCATTTGACATTGCCCAAATACAGGTTAGATGTGTCAGCTTGGGAGCATTACAAATACTGACAAGTCCTTTAGTTGTGATTCTGATAATACATGGAATAGGATTTTCTGAAAGAGATTTAAGGAAAAAATAAATTTCAGGGACTAAATCATCAGTAATGCCTATTGCTGGAATTCTGTGTGGGAATAAATACCTCAATATACCCAATATACCCTTATACTTCAGTTTAAGAAAGTAATACATTAGTGTAAAAGTGTTTTGAATGAAAACGTAATCTCCTTTCTCATTTCAACACAAACTGAGTCTGGCCCACCTATCATATTTTTTACTACACACAGATCCGTGATTGCTCATAAAAATGGTTTCTTTAGGTTTAAAGCCAATTGCTGCTCATGTTTAAGTGAAACAGCTCTTTCACCTGAGGTATGACAGAAAATATTCCTGTCAACCTGTTACCAAGCCCTTGGAGTTTAATTAATGGCTGTGAGTGATTGGAAACCATCAGAAAAAGGTAAATATGTGATGATGACTGTCTTGGCTCGCCTGCCCCAGGGGTGGCTGAAGTTAAAAGCCTAAGCTGGGGCAGTGGAGGGGGAAAAGCAGGGCTGGGTTTTAAGACTTTCCACACAGCCCTATGGATGTCACACAATAGGGACCTGTAACCTCCTATTAAAAAAAATCCTTGAAATATATTAAAAAATACTTGAAATACATGTATTTTTCTAGAGCTGAGCAGAATCCAGCTGTTCAAAAAACCGGATTTTCCAAGCTCCCCAACATAGCTGGGAACTCAGCTTCTACTGAAGCTCACCAGATGCTAGACCTAACTTTCTTGGAGTCCTTTGAAAATCCTGGATCTGGTAAAAACTGATTTCCAATGTTTTTTTAAGATTCTTAGGAAATACTAAAGCATAGTCTGGATATTTCAAATGGGATCCACTTACAGCTGGGACAGATTCTTCTGGTTTTTCTCTTTCAGGTAGATCCTTCTGTATATATTTTAGGCTCCATAATTTATCATTTGTGAACTCCATAAATTACCATTCTAAAATTCACTGAGTGCTTACCAGGCAGTGCAATATTCTTTGACCACCTTCCTGGCTATACTTTTGCTGGTGGGTTTCATGAGTTCTTTTAAAGTAGGTCAGTGAAATGTCCTCTCTGCTGAGGGGTTTTTTCTTTGAATCGACCTCTCTAGAACAGCCTCAAACTGCATTGTGAAATCCATCCAGGACATAATGTATAGCAGTATATGGGATACAAGATTCATTGACTTAGCTGGGTTTGAAAAACTAATCCTTGTTCCCTAAATCTTTGATGAAACATTATTTTAGCTTGAAATGTTGTGTTGTGTGGCATGTAGTAATTCTTTCTCGGGTATAAAATTTTATTTCTGCTTCAAGCCTGTTTTGGAAACCTTGGCACTTTCAGCTTACTGCAGTCAACTGCCACAGTATGAGAAGTCCTTTGTGATATTGGAAAAGCAAGGTGCCCAAGTGCTGTGTGATGTGAAAACTCAATTAATTACAGGAAGGAACAATATATGATAATTTCAGAATTAAAACATTATCAGTGCTGGAAGCACAGAGGTAAATCCTCTGCTGAATCCAATATTCAGAGCAGAGGAGTGACTGACAGATTCAGAGGATTGCTCTAATCCCAGGTTGCTGGGAAATCAGGCCACTGCATAGGTTAGAGGACCCACTGAGAACTGGTGTGACCTCCAGGAGATGGATGCAGCAAGCTGCAGGGACACAGTGTGCTCTGAAAACACTGTCAAACACTGTCCCACCCAGCGGAGACCCTCCTACCCAGGAATGTGAGCAGTTCAACAGCAGGAGAGAGCCTGGATATTGTCAAGAACCCATCCTTTTTTCATCTGATCTCGCTCCTAACGGTTGGATCCCCTAATCTGCTTACAGGAGATCGTATTTCCCTTACTTTGAAAGTTAAGTTAAAAAAAATTGTCAGAAGTCTACAAGCTGAATATTTTGGGAACCTTTTAAAGCTAATGCTGTTCTAAATGCAAGGTTGGAGATTTGGAGACCTCTCCTTTCTTGTTTTTGTTTCCCACTTAATTGTTCAGTATCACCTATTTTTGATTTGCAGGCAGTATCCTAAGCTCCAGTACACGTATTATCCTTATTACCTTTGCATATTCTTGTTTAATTATTTTTAAACATCCTGACCCAATATAGATTAAAAGTCATGAATGAGGTTAATGTATAATTAATGAGAAAGGATGTTCATGGTGACAGCTCAGAATAATGATGAATGAGCTGAACAAGAGATCTGACGAGCTGTCCAAGGTCAAATTGCACATGGGAGTGTTAATGTTGCCTGACACAGCTTTATTTCTTTCTGATCTCCTGTTTTAAACAGATTTGTTATTCTTGCAGACCTGTTAAGCCATTTAAAAGGATGGGAAGGTGTCCTCTGACCTATAAGTAAGGAGTGCTCCTTGCTGATAGTCCTTTATACCATCTGCCATGAAGTATGAGATCCAAAATCCACTTTTTTCTCTTGAAAATATCCATTAGATTCAAAGGACAGTTGATCAGGGGGAGAGAAGGGAAGAAGGTAAGAAAAAACACCTGAAAAAGGCCTTAATTATTGACTCAAAGAAAAAAAACTCTTACTCATTTCCAGACCGTGAATACTCCATCTGCTGAAATAGTTATTTGGTGACAGACTGCAAACAGCATTCCTGACTGATTTTTCTCCCAATTTTTATCAAAATTGTGAGGTTTCTGATTCCATGAGAGTCTTGCTGTTTTCCCCAGAGTAATCATGACCAAAATCTGATGTGGAATAGTGGCTGACTGATGAGAATGGTATAGAAATAGTATGTTGAAAATTGGAATTCATGGAGCTGAGGAGTCCTGTGATCCAAGGTCCTGTCCTGTGATCTAAGGTCCTGTCCTGTGACCCAAATCCCAAGGCTGCAGAACAAACACTGTAAAAAAAAGGTTTTACAGCAGCAGCAATTAATTCTGCCCTTTCTCCTTACTTAAAGGTGGGTTTCTTCACCAGTAGCTTTCCCTGGAAAACAAGAAGGGTGGATAGATTGGGTGTCAGGATTGCTGGGAAAACCATTTGTGCCTGCTGACTTCAGGGTTTGTTGCTCTGGACCGTGGACCCAGCCTGGAGAGTGCCTTGGAAATGGGCAATTTGTCTCCTTGCCATGTTTTCCACCCAGTTTTAATTTACAGTTGCCTAGGGGAGGAAGGAAAGGTTTTCTGTCTCTCCAATCATTTGCTATGTAAGTTGCTGCCACTTAATTTGTTTTCTTTGGTGACTGTTGTCCAAGTTTGTGCTCCTCTCTTAATCATGCACAGAGTTAACTGAGTGCACTCCCTGTCTTTCTGCCCTCAGCGTTCCGCTCTATCAGAAGGAAATAGCACAAAAATATTGAATATTTTAATTTTTTCCTGGCCAGTCAAGATTCCAAAAACATTGCGACATTTCAAGCCATTCAGGATCATAAATGTGAGCTTCCCTCAGTGGTAAAAATGGAAGAGAAATCCCACAAGCTGTAGCCATGTATCAAATGTGATAATGATTGTGCTAAATTACTTAAGAAAAAAAAATACCACAATGTATGAATTGTACAAATTTAGAAATTGGTTTTATTTTGTCACATTCATAAGTTTAGTGTTTGCATAGATGAAGGTGTTTTTAGCACGTCAGGAAAATTAATCCATGATGCCAGAGGTTTATGTCCTAGAAAAACACAGAGGAGTCCTGTAACTTCATTCAAATAAAAGGAGAGGCCATGGACATTTCTGACGAGGTGTCTCAAACTGTTAGAGGACACAGCCTCCTTTATATCCTAATTTCCTGGTCACATTTCCCTCTCTCTTTCCCCATTGGCTGAGGTGCTTGGGAGGTACAGACTTCCCGAATCCCCTAACACAGACCTCCTTCTAATGTGCATCCCCGCCCCCTTCTTTTTCTTTGTGTCTCTGTTCTTTTTCTCTAGGTCCAGGAATTTAGCATGGCCTTGGGTGAGCAACAGTGTGTATCAATTAGTGGAATTCCTATGGAATTTATGATTCCAGCCATCGCTTCTTTCACCTATCAGTATCTGGCTTTATCTACCAGCAGGCCTGCAGTTTGTTTGTAAAGACACATCCCTCTCAGTCCTTTCAAGCAGAATATTTATCTGCTGGTTATTGCCCATAAATAGGATTAAGGCAAGCTAGAAACAAGCAACCCTTTTACTTCCCACTGAGTCACATTCAAAGTGTGGTAAGTCAGTCTGCACACACCGTACCTGCGTGATTTTTTTCAGTTAAAGGTTAAAAAGTATCTGAAAATGGGCGAAAGTTGCAAAATACAGCACAACTGTGGCATTATGCATGTTATATAAAAAGAGCAACCTGTTCAAGTCAATCAGAGCATGTGAGACCTGCCTCAGGCAGGACCTTTTCAAGCGTTGGGTGCCTCCAAGGCAGGAGAGTGGCTCCAGGGTCCTTGTGAGAGGAGGCAGCACTGGGATCACAGCACACCAGACAACTGCTCCAGCCCCTGATTTGTAGTTCAGGAACTTCCTTTGGTAAACAATCATGTGTGCCTTCACTTCCACGCATGCCATCCCGGAAAACACCTGCAGTGTTTCATGCTCACACCTCCCAGGACAGATCCTGACTTCTGGTGTTTCTGTTGGAAGCCAGAGGGTCCCTTTGCTACCTGGCAGAATAAAGAAGTTCCATAAAGAGGTTCAAACTTGCCTGGCTCCTACAGCTTCACTGGCTCCTGGCTCTGCTGGGGATCCAGTAAATTCTCCTTTGGTTTGTGCCTCAATGGAGAGCAGAACATTGATCCCACCCAACTCTGCAGCCATGAGGAGGCAAGGCAGGAAGGAAATGAGTTTACTCTGCTTTCCACAGTGCTTTCTGTCACTCTAATAACTTCATAGATATGAAATTTTGCCTGAAATAAAACACAACCATGTCACACATCTGACATCTTCTGCTCCTGTATTTTCTTTCAGCTGCTAAGCTTGAGATTGACTCAGTATTCAGGTTAGAAAAACCTAACATGTTCTTCTTTGAAGGTGTAGTGCTTTATTCATGTTTATTGTTTTCTTGCATTACTGTTTCCACTACATTTATTTTTTCTCTTTTTTTGCCATGAAGCCTGCTGAAGCAAAATCTTAAAACAAGGAAGACAAGACAAGCAATACCCTTTCTAAGAAAAAATATCCATGAATTCTGGCAAATTTTGAAATGTGAGTTTAAAGAACAAACATTCTTCTTATTTCTGAATAGAAACTTTCCCACACATTTGGGAAAGGGCACTTCCTCTGACATGATTTATTGTCATTTCTAGATGTCCTCCAGCAATGACTGATCCAACAGCACCCTCCAGGCATAAGATTTTACCTTGATTGGGATGAATTGCCACCAAGCACTTTTTTTTAGGAGTAGACTCGGGGCAGCAACATTGGAAACCACAATAAGCAATGTCCCACTTGGAGAGGGTGGCAGCATTTTGGTGTGAGCCATATGGTGTGTATTGGTTGCTAACTCATTCATTCTGAGCAGAATTTTAAAAGCTGGTTTGAAGCCTAAGTGGCTGGCCTGTGCCCATTCTTCTCTTCTGTGTTGCCTCCTGGCAGAAAATGTTGATTTTCACCATTCTTTTTAGGAAGTGAGTCTTTCCTTTACTTTTTGTGTTAGAATTAAAGAATTCCCATGTCACCAGACCCTGAGTCACTTATCAATTAAGCCAATGGACCACTGCAGGAGCTCTTTGCTGAAAAGGGCTCTGTACATCCCCTCACATCATTTCCTCTGCACTTGGTATCCCACAGCTTCTCCCCCTCCATGCAGTGTCAGCCCTGAATAATTTTCTCCTATCCATCTGAGCCAGTTTGAGGCAGGTAAACACTTGTGTGTCTAATTCAGGGGCTGGAAGTTGTCGCTGTCTCTTCCAGTTCAGTACCTGGTGTGTTAATCCGAGAAGTAATTAACAGGATGGAGTGTGATGCTAATGGAGTGAGCCCTGTGCCAGGGCTTGGAACCACACAGGAGGGAGGGGTTCGTGACTCTGGCATGTTTTCTTCCTCAGCATATGTGCCAGATCCTGGGCTCTGCCTTGTCAGTAAAAACCTGGCTTCTAAGTAACACTTTAGGGTATTTTTGTCACTGATGCTGTGAATATTTGCAACAGCCAAAATAATTTGGATAAGCCTGTATTGCTTAGTTACCATGGTCACCTAATATGCAGTGGCTTTGGGAAGCCTTTGGTCAGGTGTAAGGAAGGTTTTACTGTGCCTTCTGCTGGTAAATATGGATGGAGAACATGTTAGGCTGTTTCAAGTAGCATTTGTAGTTTTGCAAATAAAATTCCCTTAATCCAGACTAAATGTTAGAATTTCAAGGAGTTGTAACAGAGATACAGACAAAGCTGGAGTTGCTTGTCAGTGAAATGGCTTCATGTTAGAAAACAAGACTGAATGTTTTCTCTTTCTCTTGATACTCAGCTTTGAGATAAAAGGCTTAATGCCCAAATTAGACAAGTCAAGTACTCTGTTTATGTTTGTCATCCTCAGCATTGAGTCACAGAAGCTGTAGAACATGTGCACACATATTTTTGCATTACATTTTATTAAAAATATGGTGAGGTGGTTTTTTTGTTGTTTGGTTTGGTTTTTTGTTTGTTTTTGCAAGAGAAAAACTAGAGCCGACTTGTCCAGCAACAGAATCAGCCAACCTTAAGGAGTGGAGGGCAACTGGAAATGACATTGAAATATCCTGTAGGATGCTGGGAAAGGTAGAAAAAGGGAAATAAATCTAAATTCCTGGTTGGAGTGGTGGGAAATTTCTCAGTGTCTTGTCCTGCCTTTAATAACGTTTGGTGCATTTAGAGGACAGACAGACCTTGCTGCCTCCCGGTCAGCTTTGGCCAGCTGGTCCCTCTGGCCCTCAGCCTTCTCTGGCTCTGAGCACCAGCACTTGGGCTCACAGCTGCCACAGGGACACCAGTGATGGCAGGACATGAGCACCTAGTTGTGTCACTTATGTGACTGCTACATGTCACCCCTACATAACCCAAGGGAGCTCATCCTTTACTCCCCAGCTCCCAATTTAATGATGACCTTTTGAGGTTCATACTGGATTTTTGACTGCTAAAAGAAGCATTTCCCAAATCATCCCACTCATAATTATTTCTTTTTACATATCTAGTGAACATTCCTGCACAGATCATTTCACAAAAAAACAAAAAATAGATTTGAGAAGTTCCACTATTCAGTATGGAAGAAAAACAAATTTTAGCTTGTAAAACAGAACAGTCATTTTTGGGCCAGCTGTACTTGGCAGTTTCTCTTCATCTTAGGGGATGCTGAGCTGGTGGGTAGAGCTTGGCAGACTGAGGCAGCAAAGCTCGTCTGTAACACCATCATTATTGTCCTTGTTCTGTTCTCTCACTAATTTCATCTATTAAACAAATAAATGAGTGATTATGCCAGATGAGTTTTTTGTGTGAGAGTATCTTCTCCTAGCATTGCCATCTTTTAGTGGTAATTATGCAGTCATACAGCTGTTGCTTGCAGGCAGGTTTGAAATAATATTTTTATAAGCTGTATAAATCACACCATAAAAACAAATGAAGAGACAAGGGTCTAGTCAGATGACAACAGAGAAAACAAAGCTGGGGATCTGGATTATAGAATACCTGGAGAGAATACAGTCAGTGCTGACTATAATTGGGCTATGTAGTCACATGATTGCAAAATGGAATCATAGAATGGTTTGGGTTGGATGGGACCTTAAAGGTCATCTGATTCCAACTCCATGCCAGGGACAGAGTCACCTTCCACTATCCCAGGTTGCTCTAAGCGCCATCCAACCTGGCCTTGGACACTTTCAGGGATGGAGCAGCCAGAGCTTCTCTGGGCAACCTGTGCCAGGGCCTCACCACCCTCACAATGAAGATTTTCTTCTGTAAATCTAATCTGAATTTCCTCTCTTTCAATTTGAAGCCATTTGCTCTTTTTCTGTCACTACAGCTCCTGATGAGTCCTTGTCCAGTTCCCTGCAGCCCTTTCAGATACTGGAAGGTGCTCTGAGGTCTCCACACAACCTCCTCTTTTCCAGGCTGAACAGCCCCAACTTTCTCAGCTTGTCAAGCCTAAACCAATCAATTAAGGATCTGGAGCTTAAAAAAGAATTACACAGATGCTGAAGTGTCCACAGCATGGGCAAGTCAAGAATTTTTAATTTCTCTGCTCAGATTCACAGTGAAGAGTGGGGGGAAAATTCCTGCTGCAGAAAGTCAAGTAGATATGTCATGTTTTGGAAGATAAAAGCAGACCAGCATGAAAGTGCTGAGAAACCCAGTCCCCCAAGAGTCCTAAGCTCACAAACTCCACATGCAACACTTTGCTAACACATTTACTCATATATTTGGATGTAGCTCCTTCCCAACATATGGTCTGAAATGGGTCTCCCCTGTAAATTTCATGGAGTTATTTTCTTTATGGCTTTATTCTTCCAAAGCCCAGTAAAAATGCCTGTTCTCCGTTTATTCTGGCTATTTAGTCTAGCAATTATGTAATGTTCATGAAACAGAAGCAGCACATAATTTTTATGGTTCATAATATCTCTCCTCAGGAAAAAGGTGGCCACTTAGAGGAATTTTCTTCTCCCAGGATGCTTTTTTGGTGATGACTTTTTGGCAAAACCAAACTGCTGCAGCCTGGAGGGAGTACTTTTGTAACTGATTGTCTGTTCTGTTCTTGCTTATGAGCATTCATAGCTTCCATTGCTTCTCTCCCATGTCTAATTTTGGCTTTTCAAGCTGCCACATTTCAGGATGGTTTGTTTGGTTGGTTTCTTTGGGGTTTTTTTTGTGGGTGTTTTCCTTTTCAAGAGATCATTGAAGAGACTGCAGATGAAAAGAGGAAAAAAAAAAAGAATTTTTTGTCGGTTTAGCATTAGAGGTATGGAAAGTTCACGGAAATTTTCTGTCTCCTGGGTTACTGTTCAGATATGTTTTCACCATACAGCTGTGCTTATAATATCATGATGATTTTGCTTAAAACCACGGGACACTAATAGAAGGATGAAATCCCAGACTTGTGTCTCATTTTCATGTAAACCCACAGCAGTTCCATCAAAGACAAAGAATTAGGTAAAAGGAAGAACACGAAGGAAAATTAGGAGACTTCTTTATGAGAAAAGTTTTACATCTGAATTTTAAGAAAATATAAATTAAGTGGAGGAAACAGTTGGAAAATTCCAATTATTAGGCCCATATATGGAAAACGGACATGGATGAAGACGAAACCTTTATTTGAATGAGTACTGTGGTTACTGGGATAAATATTTATAGGAAAGGTGTGAATTATTTATATGCATTCCAAGATAGCAGAGTATAATAGCATCCTTCCCCTGGATTTATTACCCTGTAAGCTGCAGATTGCATGCACGGTGATATGGTAACTGATATTAGAGGATTTGTGTTTGACATGAGGAGATTGCAGTGGAGGGAGGGAGCAGCCCCATGTTTGAGTTTGTATTTGAAATTTGTGCAAAGGCCAACAAAAGCTCACAGCTCTGAGTAAAGAACATTCAGGGCCCCATAAATCATCCATCTAATGTTATTATGCTACAGTGGCAAATTATGCTGGGTTTGTCTCTGCAGTTAGACAGTGCAACAGATGGCAAAGATTTGCACAACCAGTTAAAATTCTTGGCAAAGCACATTTTTTGAATTTGTAGCTGAAGAGTTAGTTGGGATACACTGGGATATTTGTACTAAATGGGGGAGGGGAAAGCCCAACTTTTTTTATAGTCTCTCTTCCACTTAAAAAATTTAATTTTACACGTTTGTCTAACAAGCAGTACAGTTACACCAGCAGGTCCCATTTATGTTTGCACTGTGGTGGAGAAAACGGCCAACCTCAAATTATCCAGAAAGCTGTTTCCAAAGGGGAAATGCAGAGCAGGGAGAAATGACCCCTCTTAGGGCTATTCAGGAAATTGGTAATAATACAGGCGCATCGTGGTTGGCTGCACAGAACAACAGGCTTGCTCTGCTCCTCATTTGCAGATTTCTGGTTCCCAAACCTTCCACTCTGGGCCCAGCATGTGTAAAGGAAAGCTAGATCTGAAAGTGGATTCACAAGAGGAACATGGTCGAGACGTCTACTCTAAACACAAACTGGTCTATATACTTATTTCTCATCTTTAATTCATCTTTGCGTTACAGTCATACCCTACACTAAAAAGACTGTAATTACATTGTGGTTTAGGTAAAAATTACAATGGGTTTTCAGTGCATTTTAATACATAATTATCTGTTAGTTAATAAAGCTGAACAGTTACCTGTTTAGAGGCCTTTTTACTCCAAAGGAATAATTCTGAGTATGTGTACCAGTAAAATCCAGGTATTAAAACCAAACCATACTGCTCCCATGTTCATTCTCTGTTATTCAGTGAGGGGAACTGGGGCTATTTTTGAAGTCAGTGCAAATCCCTGTGACAGCACTGTAACAGCAGTGCAATTTCAAGAAGACGTTCCAGGGCATTTTGCTTTGCTAGTTGATTCCTGCACTGACTCACATGTGCAGAGGCGTGTGGGACGTGGGTTTGGTCCTGCTCTGATTTGCTGTTTCTTGAGTGGGTTTTGCAGTGAGAACTGTGCTGAGCAGCACGTCCAAAACTGGTGTGGAAAGTAATTTTCAGTGTCAAAGTTGGCCTGACCTGCCCATATTCAATGCCATGGCTGAGGGCACTGTGGACCTAAACTGGAGAAACTGGCACGAGGCTCACACAGGAGCTCTCACCAGACACTGAACAGAATCATAGAATCATTATGGCTGGAAAAGAATAGAATCATGGAATCATTAAGGCTGGAAAAGAATAGAATCACAGAATCATTACAGTTGGAAAGGACCTTCAAGATCATCCAGCCCAACCTTTGACCCAATCCAACCAGCACCCACTAAACCACATTCTAAAGGGTTGGACATCACACAGGCTGTTCTCATTTCCTTCGACTGCCAGAAAGAATCAGGCAGAAGGTTTGAGAAGGCTCGTTCAGGCTTCTCCATGGCCAAGGCCTCACTTGTAGGTGAGGTGCTTCTTCCCACTGGTGTCTCACTCAGGCAACCCTGAAATAACTGAGTGGACTTAAAACGTCCCCTGAAACACTTGAGCCATCCAACAACACCTCGAGCCTGGCAAGGGCTTGGATTGGGTCAGCATTGGGGCCAGCAGGACCATCAGCCCTCAGGAGGTTTCTCCAAGGAAGATTCTCCTTCATGCTCAGGGTCCTGCCTGTGCCCCATGGTCATCCCCTGCTCGGCTGTGGATGAGCAGTGGGGGATGTGCCACAGAGAGACTGTCACAAAAATATCAGAATATTCATTCTTTGGTGGAGAAAATAATGAGCTGTTATTCCTCTGAGGGCCATCAAACCTGGCTTCAGGCTAGGGCTGCATGGATGACTCGTTTCTCTTTGATTTGATTTTTATTTTGTCAGTAAAACACTGCACTGCTGGGGAGGGGGAAAGCCAACCCAGAGATAAAACAGATGATATTTGTTCATTTCTCTACCAACTCGCCCTCAGTAAGGAGAGAGGCAAGCAGCCCAGCCTCATTCGAGAGAGGGATTTTTCAACACTTTTGATAAATTTTTTACAGAATTTCTCTCCTAGTTCTTCCGTATGACTCCTGCATGCAAAGCAGCGTTTTGAGCTTCACTGGATAGTGGACTCTGTGCTGCTCTTCCAACGAGCCAGCACATGCCTCTGCCCAAAGGATAGGAAGTCCTTCCTGCCTCAGGCCTGGATACAGCTGAATTTAAGCTACAACTCCCACTGAAATCAATGTAACCTCTGGATCAAAAGATCTTTGGGAGGCCGCGTCTGCATGAGTCCATGTCCCTGAGACAAAAGACAGAAGCTGCTGCCTCGTAACATGGTGAAATAGGAAGCAAAATTAATTTTTTAATATTGTAAATAATTCTAAATTGTGGGACTCCATAATGACACAGAGAATTTTCCTGCTTAATAACCCTCCTTCTCACAGAGTCTCCATGAGAGCAGACTGGATGTTTTAACCTTTAGTTGCACCTGACCATTCTTCCTGGGTTTATGTGGTGCTATGCTATTTGTAACTTTTGTATTTTTAGCTGTAATAAATGTTGAGCCTTAACTTCTCTTTGCAGATAAGCTGTAGGTGGAAAAAAACCTTGCTAATATTTTACCCATTTTGTTTCATTAGAACAGCCCTATGGAACAGCTCAGCCTTATGGATTTTTACCTAATACTTTCCACATCTTCAAACCATTTCTCAGCATTGCTTCTCAGACAAAATAATTAAGCCTTGGGTTTCCTCAGTCATCTATTTGGTTACAAAGCGGTGATTTCCACCCTCTTGGTACTCCTTTTTAGGTTTATAACATATTCCTTGGATTTTCATCTGACGTATTTGTTATTTCAGCTAGTCGCTGTGGCCTTACATAGCCTTCTCCTGAATATGCAAATACTTTCCAGCCATATTCTGGCAATATAATTTAGTAGGAAAAAAAATGTAATTTTTTATCTCAACTAGAATTTTATATTCACTTTTAGCAACGAATTAACATGATACTTTTCCTACTATCTAGCTACAAAATGAAACATTTCACCTTTGCAGTAGAAAATATTCAAAATAATATATTCAGAGTAATGGAAAATAAAATAATTTTAGGCTGGTTACAAGAATCCCTAAAGCTTTCTGGGGCAAATGTGCAACTGGAATTCTCCTCTTTTAGCTGAGAGTTTAAAAACACTCTTGCTGTTTGTATCACAGGATCTTCCAGTGAGCTGCCCTCAATAAAAATCCAGCTGTAAAAGGCAGAACAGACAGCGCCCATCATCCTCTTCTTCACTTTAACTGTATGTAAGGCTTCTTTTTCTGGTTATTATTGCCAGAAGCTGGAATAATTTAATTTGATGGCATCACAAGAGTTTCTCAGGTTCATATGGAATCATCTGGGTCTAAAATGATCCAGCTCAATTTCCAAGAAAAAAATCGGATCCTTAGACTTTCCTTGTTCCGTTTTTATCACCAACTTGCTGTGTAAGGAACTTCTCAGCAACCTGGCCCATTTTCCCCCTTATCTAATAAAGGAACATCTTGACGTGTTCATAGGAACAATTGGGGGGAGATAAAAAATACCACAAAATGCAAAAACTTACACAGCTGGATGATGTTTTTCCAGTATTGTCATGAACTTCATTATGCACAGCTGATTTCTCTAACGATATGTATTCTGGTTAATTTGAGATCTTGCCCAAATGTTCAGTGCTGTAATTGAGGTTTCTGTTAGGGACAGGGGAAAAACAACAAAAAAAAAAAGGAATATACACAAAGCAGTTACCTAAATGATCAGCTATTCCATGACAACAACACTTCTTTTTGATAAAGTAACTTTTAAAAGAAACTATTAAAACTGCATTCTTGTGCAATTCAAGAGATGGAACTGAAAATAGTTCTCTTACAGGGTTGGTTTCTCTGAATTTGTATTAGTGCTTAAATCAGTCTGATTTTTGGTTGGAAAAGTGGGATATCCTTCCTGTTTTCTGCTGCTTTTTAACTTAAAAAAACTGAAACCCATCCTTTCGAGAAACTCATGAAAAAGTTGAGAGAAACAAATAATTGTTTTTCTTTGAAATGAGTCAGTTGAGAGAGAAAGACTAAAAAGAAATCCTCAACCCTCTTATCTGCCATAAGTGGGCAAAAAGATCAAACTAAACAACATGACCTAGGAGGCCCCGGGGAGTAAATTCGGGTCAGCACATGTATGAATCCTGGAGCTGAAGAGGACTGAGAAGGATGCAAGGCCACAACTTTCCCAAAACAATGAAATCTTTAGGGGCTGGGACGTGGGTGCTCTGTTGCCAACCAAAGGTTTCTTTGACAAGCTTCCTTTTAGGAAATAAGATGCTGCCAGACCAGTGGTTTCTTGTGCTGCCTTAATGACTCTGTTTAGTTCTCCCAGTAATTGCTTGAAACATGAAACTGGGAGGGAGGGGGGAAAAGAAAGGGAGATAGGTGAACAAGATCAATGACTTTTAATTTTCTCTAGTGTGTCTTTGGATAAAAAATTAAGTCTCTTGGAACTGAATTTGGTAAAATAGAAATTGATACTGCTATTCTTCATCCTGTGAGACTTTATTTACTACAAGAGTAGAAAATATATTTTTTCCTATTATGGCAAGCGTTCCATTTTTAGCCTTATTTCCTAAAGGACCAAGACTTGTCTCTTCCTTCATCCCCCACTCCTCTCCTCCATGATTTGAGTACACTGAGTGGGTCCAGCCCAACTGGCAGAAAGGGTCTCAGAGACAATCAGCTGCTGGGGATGTCACAGGAGGAGGTGGCTGGGTGAAGTCACTGAGAGCACTCTTCTGAAGAAGGGGCTTTATGTAGAGCTTAGACCCTTTTCTCCTGTCAAATAACCAGCACAGACAGAGGTGTTAGGAAGAATTCAGCTGCAGAGAGAGTCTGCAATTGGATCTGGCTTCTTCTCAGACCTCAGGACAGGCACCCACAAGGTGCTCCAACACTGTCACTGCTGCTTGAGGGCAGCCCCTGTGCTCTGTAGCCAAGGCTGTGCAGGCACTTTGTGTTTTCACAGTTGTTCACAAAGCTTCTTACTGTCCCTTTCTGTCAGCCTTGTTTTGGACAGGTTGCTAACAAAGATTCCAAGCGGGATTTCAAAAGAGGATGTTGACACAGATGAAGCATCCAATTGTTGCAGTGGAATAGAGGGAGGCTGGCTGAAAGAGGAGAAACTACATTGGGACTGAGGGATGGATTTCCTGGCTCACAGGAACTCCTCAACTTCTCGAAAGTCTTGTGATCCTTTGACAGTGCTTCCCACAAAAGGAAATTTTCTAAGAGCATCAGAAGTCCCACTAGGCAGCGTTTTTGGTCAGCCGGGGCTGAATTTGAGAGTGTTCAGTACTTCCTGGCAGGAATGGCTCTGTTCTCCTGTCCTGGCAGTAGGGGAAGGGGAACAAGAAAATCTTTGCTCCCCACTGCAGTAGCATGAAATTAACACCACCGCCCTGCTCTCCACTGCATGCAAGCTGCAGGGGTGAATCCCTCCAGCCAGAGCAGGATAAAAAGCTGGAAAGCCTTGTCCAGTTACTCCCCAAGCCGAAAAGGAAAAAAGTCTGTTGTAAATGAGTAGAATTCTCCAAGATGAGTGCCTGGGAAGGAATAAACTAATAAAAGTGTCTACCCTGAGGAAGAATACTTATCATTTCTGAGGCTGAAATACTTTCCATGCTTTAAAGGACGGGGCATTTTGAACAACACTTAAGCTAAATTGTCTGGTTTATAATACGAGATGGTAAATCTCATCCTCCTCACAAATTAAGTCCATGCCCTGAAATACGTGAAGTAGTTAGCTTTTGAGTTGGGCCTTGTTAGGTCAATAATCAAATAATATCTTCATATCTTTTTTTCATGTTTCAGAATAATTATGATTATAAGCATAAATATTAATTTCTGCTCAATATGTATGTGCTTTCGAGTCCCTAGGTGTGAATAACATTATCTAATTGCAGAAGCTAGAATATTAATTAACTTCTGTCAGATAATTTTTAGCTGGGTGTATTACTAGTCAGATATGTGCCAGCAGGAGGGTTTTCTGCAGAGCTATGTAATGCTCTTCGAAGTTTCCTTCTGGCCAGGAGGATATCATAATGTACAGCTGCTGGCATAAAGGAAGAGAAATAGAAAAGGGCTTTGTGGGACCAGAAAGGCTTTATATTACTGTACCAGATATGTTCTGTGTAGTTAATTCTATTTCCCTAACAACCTGATTAGTATCTTAAAAGCAGTAATTTTCAAAATCATTACAAGTTGAGCAACATTGAGATAATAATGTCTATGTGATAAATCGGTGCTGTTCTAAAAATGATGTAATGTGGATTTTGCTCCTTTCTGTCATTACTCAAAATCTCCAGAAACTTTGCACACTGTGGAGAACAGCAAGCAGAACACTGGACGTGACTATGTGCACTCATTTGCTTCTTAGCAACAGATTAACATGCTAAAGTCAGTTTTGAGAGGGTTTCCTGAAATCGTAAGGAATGAAACCTACAGGTTTTACCTACAGGAAGGAGCCACTCCAGCCAGGGTCAGTTCTGTGCGTTCCTGCTCTCTGATATTTGACTTATATTGCTGTGCCACTTCCTTTGTATCTATAGAAATATACAACTTATTCACTTGCTAATGAGAAATGCATCTACATAATTAATAGCCCCAGTGTGTGTTTTGTCTCTCTCTTTCCTGAGTCCAGCTTCCTGCACAGAAAAAACTCGTGAAGGAATCCTACAAATTCAGGCACTTCATAACCTCTATTTTCAAACTTCTGAGGTTCTTGTCTGAAGCTTCACGGGATCCTCCCCAAACCAAGCTCCCAGTATGTTCATCCTGGCTGAGTGTTTTAACTCTCAAAACAGCCAGAAGGTGTTTGTGACTTGGTCAACACAGCACAGGCCAGGCAGCACATCCCAATCCTACACCACTCCCTGTCTGCTCCATGCTTGGCAGTCGAGCCCACATCTGTTACAGCTGATTCATCTTTAAGTGAGATTCATTGATACATCATTTATCTGCTTTTTCTGCTGGAAGAAACATTAAAGAAAAAAGAGATTCCTGTACCATATGTAACCCAGAAATAGATTAGTTTAAGACAGGAGTTTTGAGAACATCTGCTAGCCTAGCTTGGTTTGGTTTTTTTCCTTTCTTAAATATCTAACAACAATGGTTACCTGATTTCAAATTGAGATGCATCATGAGTACCAGGCTGTTCATCCATTTGGACCAGTAGTCAACTGTTTAACTCTCTTATTCTGTTCACAAAAGGCTTTGATTTTTTTTTCCCATGAACTTTTTTGCTCAAATCTATACTTGCCATACCTGAGTTCTGTCCCCTTTTTGCTGTTTGCGTGTGGTGGCACCCAGCTGGTTAACTGAGTCAGGTCACAGTGTTTCTGATTTCTGACTAAATGCCCTAAACTTTTTAAACAAGGAGTTAGTGGTGAATTAGCAAACACTCTGGCTCCCTCAGAATATCTTTGTTTGCATGAGAATATATTCATACCAGAACGGCCACTCCCTAACCATTTGTGCAAACAAAACATGTTTTCTTGAATATTCATGAACAACACGGGGCACAAACACGGCTGAACCAAACAGCTGCTCAGAATTCATGAACCCATTCTGTAAACAGAGTTTGGCAGCGTTTGACCAGCTCTAGGTACTGCTGTCAGACAGGAGCACAAACGAGCTGAAATGTTGACAGTAGTAACAGCAGATTAAAAAATAAAAGTAATCAACGATGCATTTACATGCCCACTAAATCTTACTGTGTGTAAAGGCCAATGATGATTATGAGGCTAATTCCACTTTTTTTGTCTCTTTGAAGATGAAATGCACTAACAAAATAACACATCTCATCGGGAGCCTTTTCTCAGGCTACTTTGGCTATCTCATCTCTTCAAGTATTTCCTTCATTATCTTATTTCCATCCTGGAGTCTTGATTGCTGGGATAAATTTGTTGCTTGAAAATGGCTCATTTATTAAATATTCTGCTTGATTTCTTGGTCCTTTTCCACCACTGGTGTCCGTTGTTTCCAGCAATGAGCAGAATGATGCCCCAGGACTGGAAGTGGAGCAAAAATCATCTTTTTAGTTTGTGCCGTCTCGTCTGTCTCTTATTCAGTTCCCCAGGATGGTCCTGCTCTGCTCAGAAATGCCAGTATTTCAGCTGGCAAGAAGCAGAATGTGGCTCTTTGTCAACGAGCAAAACTTTCCAGGTTGGTGAAGGAAGTGGCAAGGAAAAACAAGTCTATGAGGGCTGTGATGATTAAAAAGGCAGACAAGTTTTGAAGAGTAAACTGGAAACTATCCTCAATTAATTCTTGAACTGCTGACTTCCCAAACCAATTTAGTCATTCATCCATGAAGCTAAAAGGACTTTTAGTTGCTGTTTATGTCTAGGAGAGCTGTGGAAGCTTTTTTTTTTATCTGTATTCAATCTCATTTCAGCATGTAGCCACTCTGCCTGCTGTGGTTTTTTTGTGTGCAAAAGTGCAAATTAAAAGTGTTTTCTGTGATTTCTGAAGCTGTAAGTAAGGATCTCTGAGAGGCAAATTAAGTCCATTGCCCTAAATTGAGCAGATCCTAATTTCTCTGGTATTTTACAAACAGAAATGAAATGCAGTGTTGTTACCTGTGGGATGTGACCTGATTCAATTGGTGTGATGCAGACCTAATAATGGGAAGGTCTGTATTTCAATAATTGTTCCATAACCAATTTGCTGTGTTGGCTTTTGCAAACTGTGGTTGCCCCATACACAAGAATAGGGAAAGAGAACTGTAATTAATTTTTTTGTATTTACATGAAGCTAAATTAATCATATAATTCTTTGTGTGTATTTTCCAAAAGAAGTGAAAGACAAAGCACTGTATGAATCTCACTTGTGACCCTCTGGGGCTTTTTTCTCCCTTTCAATCAAGTAATCTGTGTTAAACAGGAAAATTCTTGCTCCATCCTCACTGTCCACTTCCTGTGGAGCACCCCACATTTTCTGTTATTGCTCAGTTACCCTGTGCCAATATTACAACAGCATGGCAGATGCAGGCCCTAACAAGGTGGAGATTTGTACAAAATAATACAATTAAGTTGCTTCTGCTCATGCAGTTTGCCACATTAAGTAAACATTCATGGGAATTATTCAGAAGAAGGTGGAATACATTTGGAAAAAATTGCGTATTTGCATAATGCAGTGAATTTCTCAGCTTTTGTGCCCTGCCGAATGTAGATGAGATACTCATTTAAGGAGTTTACAATTCTGCATCCATTCTAACATCTGTTTATAATAAATAGCTGTGACTAGTTTGAATCAAGGAAGGTGATCTCCACAGCCTTTGGGCATTAACTGCTGCTAGCAGATACATTTTTAGCCTACCCTGTTTATATTGAAATAAGATGTTTGCCATGGAAACCTACGTGTTACAATAAACCACCACATTCCAAAGGGCAGGTAAGATTTGCAGTGAGCACCAGGAATGTATCATCCAGTGCTTTTTTTATGAAATTATCTATTCTAAATAGGGTTTCTTAATATTTCTGATTGGTTTGATGAGGATTGTTCTGACCACTCAGTTTGTGTGGAGAATGGGAAGTCCCATCTAAAAAGCATTACCTTCCTTTTAATCCTCTTTTCCCTCCAAATTCCAGATTTTTCTGCAAAGAAAAAGCCTGAAAAATATTTTGAAGTAGATGGATCTGTTTCTCATGGACAGCAGGAAACAGTTTTGCTTTTTATTTTGATTTGCCATGAAATAATGTATAATTGAATGTTAAAAAATACAAAATTATTGAAATTTTCAATTTGAGAAATATCAACGTGAGTTGTTTTGAATTTGACCTTATGTTCCTTTTGCTGTCTTATTGAAAAAAAATCTAGTGAATTTCACATAATTTTCTTTCTTTCCCTTCCACTTTACGTAATGGAAAATCCAACTTCTGGAGGGCAAGGGGCGCTTATCAAAAGAGTAGAATAAAGATTGAAACAATAGGCGCATGTTTTTCTTCTTTTTCTTCCTCTCACTTCCCTCCCCACTGCTTGTTTTTTGTCTGTAACTGTCTGGGCGAGTCAGTCTTTGGAAGATACCCTGGTGGATCTCTTGTTCTGGTGTGCTGTGGATATTGTGCAGCCCCACAGCCTGTTTTGGGAACTGTGTAAAGGATTCCCATGCTGGGATTCCATCCCCTCCTGCACCCAGATAACTCCTCCTGAGCTGCTTTGCCACAGGACTCTCTGACAGGATGTGATGGTGCTGAGCTGAACAGTGTGCAGGAAACCTCCTTTGTCAGAGATGGAACAGGACACCTGAACCCAGCCCCTCTGAGATCACAGGAACGAGGTGAGGCACAAAGACATCCACTGACACTTTCTTCTACCCACTCCTCTTTCTGCTGGCTTACACCTCACTTTTGAAATAGTTTCTTTCAAAAAGTATTTCAGTGCATGAAACTGGGAAACGGGGCTTTGCTGCAGCCAAAACAGATGAATAAATTAGAGCCATAACTCTTACAGAAAGCAGTTTAATAACCAGTGTGGCAGACACTGCTTATGCTAAACCTGCTTTGAAGTCTGTTATGTAGTTAAACTGGGATTTCACATCAAAAAAAATGTTATTTACATTTGCACATGCTAGCCCAGCTTTTGTTAACAGCACTGGAAGATTAGATGTAAATGATCTGAGGCCAGTAATATAAATGCAAGAGTCTGAAGACATCTCTCAAGGAGGCGATTACAAGACCAGGGGAAAAAAAAAAGTATTCAAATTCCCAGCCATGTTCCAATCATCCAAAGCATATTTCCAGATGCCAAAACAATCTCAGCCAGCAAAAGTGAAACTCATTTGCTCAAGCTTTCCATTTGCTGAGCTTGCCTAATAAGACACTTGAGACCTAAGTTTACATTTTCACAATGAAAATCAGATGGAACGATGCAAAGCCCTTCTTGATGTCTCTTCCCTTGATGTTTCTGCTTCTCTAACTTTGAGTTGTTTAACTACATCATCTGCATCTTCCCCAAACTCTGGACTGCAGTGCTGTTCTGATGACTGCTGAGGGGGGAAATAATTCTGGGAAATGTTGGGATTTTAAGAGAATAATGGGTAATGTACGGACTCTATCATGTTGTTTTCCCATTTCAAATCTTGGACCTGAGTTGGGTAAGACAGACATGGTTGGATTTGTTGTCTGTCCTTTACCTTTAGGTTAAGACTTTTACTTAGGCCCAGAGTCAGGTCTTGGATGAGGCAGTTGATTTTAGGCATCTGGATCTAAGAATCTGGATTAGGAATTCAATCCTCACCACAGTGTGAGATTCACACTGTGCCTGTGTGGAGACATGGACCTCTCCCATATTTTGGAGCGAGTATTTTTATTGCAAGACAGGCTGATCAGCAGCTGAAAGGCAAGTAGGGTACACCCTGTTCTCTGGGGATAATTGTGCCGGCAATCACACTATTTTTCTCCAAAGCTTTATAGAAACATCAATTTTTTCTCACAAAGGAGAGTCAAGATGAGTGGGTCCTTGGGTCATATTTTGGCATGAAATCACTCATATTTTAACTCTGGACAACTTTTAGTGACTTCTCCTACTATGAAAAGCTCAAATAATCATACTTCTACTTAGAATTAGACCTGCTCTATTCTCTTTTGCCTGGCCAGTGGCCACTTTCTAGATACCCAAAAAAGAGTTTCCATTCTGAAAACTGTTTTTCCATTCTGATAACAGGTTTGATTTTCTGAAGTATTTCCTGCTTTTTTAAGGCAGACCAGAATCTTGACCACTTTTGAACCACACACAAGATTCATCATTTGAGACCAATCTCAAGTGAAAAACAGTACAAACCTAATTTTTCTTTCAATGGGAACATTAAGGAACAAAGGATTATTTTATTAAATATAATTCAAATAATAGACATCTTCTGCAAGTGATAATTAAATGTAGTACTAGGAATGAAAATTAAAATGGAGAAATAAGAGCATATTAAAAAAAATTAAAAAGCCAATTGAGGTTCTTATAATCTGGTTTTGAAAGGTCTTCATCAATCAAGCTCTTTTGGGCTTCACCGAGAACTCTGGTCCCCCTGTACTTCTGATAATCAAACCACTACTGCTTTTAACTTTTAAGCAGCTATCAGATGTTTTTTGTCTGGATCAGATTAAAATGAAAGAAACCCTGAAGGAATTTGCCTCTCACTGATTTTAACTTCATTTGAAAAATCTCAGTCTCTGGTTTACTCTAGTTTTAAATACCTTTTGTCACCTCTTCTATTGGCTATTTGCTTTTTAAAGGTGAAATCTGATATTTGAAGCACTTCAATAAATTAAAATTTCTTATGTGTGAATTTCTGGGATTTTTAAACTACACTTTTGTTTCTTTTTTCTTTTTTTTTTAGTGCACTTTCATTATCAGTGCATCTTTTTCCATTTTGGGGGCTAGATTGGTTTATAGCTCCACTTTATCCTTAAAAAAGTTTTAAAACCAGAAGATACAGCACATTTTTCCATAAATACCTTGATTAAAATCCTGAAATGAAGGTTACTCGCATACTTTATGAGGCCTTTGAATAGCATCAGATGAATAGCTCAGTGATTGATTCTGATCACAATCCACATATTAAAGAGTTTTTCAGCACTCTGGAACTCATGCAGCCTTTCACAGGGGCTGTGTGTGTGTCTGTTCCCTGAAATGTTCAAAAAGTCAGGCCTTGGGAGCATGGCTGGCCTAAATATAAAGGAGCAGACCACAAAAAGATGTGACTGTTTGGGTCAAACTGATTTTGTACTGTACCAGGGTGAATCTGGCCTCACAAAGGATAGAGGCAAAATAGAGGGATTCTGTCCAAAATTTATTGGAAACATATTCAAGCCAAATCACACATCACATGTCCCTGTCTGAAAACCCAAAGCTGTGTCACTGAACTGGTGTCTGTGCCATGTCCATCAGTCACTTCTGTAAAAACCAGACTGCCAACAAGGATGGATGCCCATTCCTATAAAGCTCCTTTTTGTTATAGCTCTTATTTTACCCAAAGTGGTAAAACCTCACTTTGTGGGGATCACTGATTCCCAGTGGTTTGAGAGAAAAAGAGCTTGGGATTTTCGACAACTCATACAAATGCTAGTGCCTGGCTCCCAGCCTTGGGCATCACACTTGTTCTGGACTTTTGAAAATGCCAGTCCCAATGCATTTATGCTTCTTCTTTTCCTGTTTGTCAAACTGAAAGAATTTCTACCTTTTAATTGTCAAGATGAGCTCAATCAGATAAATATGTGTGGAAATCCTTATTTACTGGACTCTAACTGTATAATGCATCCATAATGTTTTTACAGTTAACATAAAACATAATGGTCAGTCAGCTGTTTTCAGAAAGCAGTCCATTGCAGGAAGGTTGTCTATTTGATTAAATTGAAACATGGTTTAAACATTAATTTGCTGTTGGCTGGAAAACAGAGCAGCTGGTGTAGAGCATTTTGACAATATCCTTCCATGGCTGCTGCAAAGCTCCTGCTGACATTAAACCTCTTGATGCTCAGCAGAGATGTCATCACCAGCACTGGTCAAATACCAGGTGACTCCTGGTGTAATTCCATACCAAGCTGTGTGCGTAGAACTAAAGCAGTTGGAAAACTAGAGACACAATTAAATGGCAAGGTGGCCTATCCTGCAAAGAGGAGAAATGTCCCTCTGAAATGAGGCTTGAGTCAAGCTCAGTGAGCTCATAGCAACTGAAAGGACTTCAGTTTAGGCTTTTTGGGATGTGTTGCTGCAGCTGGTGGATGTTTGCAGTGGCATGTAGAAGGTGTCAGCAGAAAAATTGTCCTGCTAAAAAGTCTCCCTGATAGGACTACTTAAGGAATGACTCCTTCAGGAAAAGGGGGAATAGGTTTCCCTGACAGAAACCCTCCACCAGCAGATGTCTGTTGCTCAGTGAGTTGCTGTCTTATGGTCCTTTTATAGTTGGCACTTGGAAGGAGAGATTCATCTGATTTATCTTCAGTGTTTACTGAAAGATGAGATAAATCTTGACCTAGAAATGCTCTGTCTTTACTTCAACTGGGTGGGGCTGGGGACTATTTCAAGTCTTACCATCCAGCTTCACTCAGTTATTTCAAGACTATGAAAAGGCATGGGGAAATGTGAATTTCTACAGCACAGGCCAAAGTAATTTTTCTATAAATATGTGGACATCAAGGGAAAGCAAATTATGTAGTGAGAGAAACATCATTCTGACTTTCTTCTTTGTTTGATTTCCTGTGACCATGAGTTAGACTGGAGGGTCTCACAGCTCCGGGGCTCTAGGACTAAACTCTTACTTAGACTAGGACTAGACTCTTACTAGAGCAAAATCTCTGGGAATTGTTTGCCTGGCTCAGGAGAAGAGAATATAATTTGCCCGTATAAGCAAAGAAATAAATCATAACTCATCTGAAATCCTGACGCTCAGTGGCATTTCTCTATGTGGCAGCTGAAATACGTGGAGGGATGACTAAGCCCCTGCCATGGTGTTGCCATACACAGGTCTCTGATTTCTGCCACTTGTATCTCCGGTCACCATTCAAACCCCGAGGTGATCTCTTAGAGGAAACTTTTCTTTAGCAGAAATAGCAAGAGCACCCCATGGCCTGGGTGCTTGTGGTGCTGCTCCTGGGCACTCCCCTGGGTGTGACTGAGCAGTTGTTTCTGGATCTGTTGCTAATTTTACATCAAGGAAGGAATCTGAGGTTTCAGGACAGAGTGGGTAGATAATCAGATCTATGTTCAGTTTGGTGTGTTTTGTGCCAAAGGAGAAGAAGAGGGATAGCAATTCATTTTCTGTTCTGCCCACTCTTCACTGATGACACATAACTGATAACTATAAAAAATTTTCTAATGTACAAATGCACATTCATATCTTTGCTGACTGTTCATATATAGTGGATGACAGTAGTGATATCTGAGCACATGTTAAAACACATCCTAAACCATCTTTTTGTCTGTTTTGTTTGCTCTTCTTCATTTTAATTTGCAGTGAGTCTTGCAGATTCTCATTTTTCCTCCTTGGCACTTCACTTGCAGTATTTATCAGCTTTAGTTAAGTGAAAGCAATATATTGGGTAAAGAGATCCACGAACCATATTGATCTCCTACTTCTTTCCCTGTCAGTCCTGGGGGATGATGACAAAACTGCAGCAAAATCAACTGGCAATTTACATTTGTCTTTTCAGAGCATCTCTGCCTCAGTCTTGTCACATGTAAAATGTCAGTGACATTTTTAAGTGTCCTAAGTGCCAGCTTTGAAGCTCCTCCTTTGATTTACTTAAATTGAGCATCTCACAAGATGTTTATTGTGCCGGTTTGGACACAAATCTAGGAGGAAAGAACCCGAAAAGGGCACCTCTCTCTCTCCTGCCAGCCAGGCAAGCAGGTCCTGGCAGCGCCACCCCCCATGGGTTCAGGAAATAATTTCTCGAATGAAAGTGAAAAAAACCTGTTTATTTAACAGAGTCCCCTGTAGGCATGGGGCAGAAAAGGATATTGAAACCCCCTCCCGTCCATAGCCTGGAGGAGACTGGTGGATTTTATATAGTCCCTTCTGTCTGTAAAACTCAGCTGCTCCCGCGGTCCTGAGCCGGGCAGAGTCCGATGGCCCCCCTGGAGAGTCCTGCCGAGCGTCCCGGAGACGATGAGCTGGTCTTGGATGAAGAAGCAAGCCAAAAACAGTCCAAAAAGGAACAAAAGCCACTGAGGCACATTACAGTCCCTTTCTGCTGAAAGCTGAAGAGTTAGAGAGCAAATCTCCCTCCTCTCCCCTCCTGACACTGGCAAAAACTGCCAGCCCAGAGAAGAAAAAGTATGTAAACATCTAACTGCAAGGTCAAGCAAACCACTCTGAAGAGCTCCCCCAGCTTCTTTCTCCCCCTTTGCAGTTCAAAGGTACAGGACCCATGTCTGGGCATAAAGCAGACAATAGGAGATACGGTATCATAAAGTCACCCCAAGACATTTATATATCAAAAATAAAACCAGCATCAATCTTTCTTTTAAAAATCAGAATGTGAGTATTCAGGAATGGTATCACTGTTTCCTTAACACAGGTTAGACGAGAGGCAGCTGAAAGGAAACATATCCATGCAAAGGATCTCTATCAAGGACAGCAATTTTAAAAGCAATGGGTATTTGCCGTAAATGTCTTTCAAAAAGTTAGAAAAATGGTAGAATTCCTCTATTAATCCATTGCTGACAACAAAGATCCCAACCATTGCTAATAATACCAAGAGTAGTTGCTCTGTGACACGTCATCATTCCAGGAAACGAACAGAAAGAAAATAAGAGATATGACATCAAATTTCTCTGAAATCAGACTTCCTGGAAGCAACACTGCTTCCTTGAAAAGACAAGAGTTTCCCTGGGAATGAAGACAGCACAGGAGAATGGTATGCATGATTTTTAATTTTTTTTTCTTAGAAGCTAATGGCTCCCTTATAACTATGTACTTTCCCTGTGGCAGACCGTAAAATATAATTTAGTGATTTGACTACTCCTCATATAGTTCCTCCTTCCTTCCCATGAGATGGACCTGGTCACTGCAGTGATTATACAGAGTTATTTGTTTTCTTTAAAGAAAAAAAATTGAAAGCTTACTAAGTATATTTCTCAGGGGTTTATTTTCCACATTTCTCACATTTTTTTTGCTCAGATCCTTTTTACAGCTCTGACCTTGTTGTGTTCCTGTGTCAGCCTGAAGCCTGTTATCTGCCACAGGAGCTGGCTAGTTGGTGTAGGCAGCAGATGGACCTGGGCGTGCTCCTGCCAAGGACTGGACATGTGCACCAGGCTCTGGTGTGGCCCAACCAGAATGGCAAAACAGCTACCTGTGGAGGACTCCTGCATCTGTCCCAACAAGATCTGCCAGGAGTCCTGTGATTTGGAGCAGGGTTTGTATTGGAGCTCTTTAAACACACACAAAGCTGGAGCAGCGATCCCTGAGCTTGGGGTGATTTACTCTAGTTTATGGTGCACCGAGCTGGGCTCAGAAAGACACTAAAGGAGAAAGTGCTGGGGGAGCCAGGGTTGGTTTAGAGTGGTTTGAGAAATTCCTGGCTCTCTCATGTGATATGGGAATATGAAAATGTTCAGATGAGTGGGGAGTTTCAGATTTCCAGGAGAACAGGTGCGAAGGGAAGGTGCTTTATCAGCAACTGGCACAGGAGGGAGAAAGCAGAGGATTCCCAACCACTGGTGGGAAGCAGCTTCTCCAGTCACATTCCTGGCATTTTTATATTAACTGGAGCACTTGCCAGCTTGGCTTTCACCTTCTTCCATGGGACTGTTTCAAATAATGTTTTCCTTTTATAGGGCTTTTCTCTTAAGAAATAAACAAAAGTTGAAGAACTCCTTCTGGAAAATATTTTTACCTCTCCATTTTATTAATCTAGCACTAGCTGTCTGGTCTTTTGTTTCCTGTTACAAATAATCCCTAAAATTCTCTCAGACATTCTGAAACTGCTGAAATAAAGTCATAGTTCCTGCCCTTTGGAAGAGACAAGAACCATTTCTGTCTGCAGCTGCATCTGGCCAGTGAAGTTAAAAATGCTTTGGAACCTTTTCCACAATAAAAGTTGAAATAATTGCTCTATTCTGGGTGGTTTTCCTTTTTCTATTGCTTTTACTCTCAAAGGCCAAATGGCATTTAGAATGATGAATGTTTTGCTTCCTCTTTCCTTCCCTAAAATACATGGCAATGTCTACTTGAGATTTCTGATATTACCAAAAATGCATTTTCCCAATCAGCTTTACATTCATTTTAAATAGTCCTTCCTGGGATAGGAAATTATCAAATCACATGGCTTTTTTTTTCTTTTTTTTTTTTTTTTTTTTTTGTGATGGTACTTAGTCCTGTAAACTGGGGTTAATAATTTGTGGTACAATAGAGTAACTACTGAGATTCATAGAATCCTGTTCTATGGCCCAGTTCATCTCACAGCAACACCATGGATTCAAACACTCTCCTGCTCCATGTTACTCTTTTTTTGTTGCACATCTTTATGTTCAAGAGATTTAAGTGGTCATTCGTGTCCGAAGAGTGTGGGATGAGTTTCTTTAAACTGTTAATTTCTACTCCCCTTTTATTTTGAAAAGAAATCGCAGATTCTTGGGTATCACTTTTCATTCCTACTTTGCTTATGTCCCCTGTCTCTGTAAATCTCCTGTCCTGGCTTTGACTTTAGATGGATGTAGGGTGACCATTACATCAGCTTGTACTAAAATAAGGGCAAGTTAAATGCACTGAAGCCACATCAATATGTTGTAGCTAATACAAACCACTTACAAAAAACCAAAGTAACCTGAGGGTGCTATTCATTTTAGACTAAGAATGTATCAAGGAATGAAGGCTAATCCATTAAACTGGGATTGTTTTGCCATGATTCTAATGTAAATTAATGGCAGAAAAGTAAATATATTAGCAGCGACTAAGCAGTTTTACCAAGATAAAGCCAAAGTTTGAGAGATGTCCTCCTCCTTCTAGTGGGTTTGCAATTGTTTTTCTTATTCCTCATACAAAATTAATCAGTAGCACTGGAAATAATTCAGTTCTAGACAAAAAACGCCAACTCTATTTGAGACTCCCTTGATGTCTACACAGAACTCATAGAAAATCCTTGAACTAGGTAATTATGTACAAGAAGAAAAGTAGTAATGAAACAAGAATTAATTTTATTTCTTTCCTGACAGTTCTTTTAACTACTCATGCAGGTCAAAGCTATAGGGAGGAGCATGACTTTTAAGTCAGAAATATCCTTTAAATTTTTGCTGTTTATTATGCATTACCTTTAACTGCTGGAGTGCATCACAGACAAAGAGCTGTCCCTGTGAGCCTCTCCCTTCCTCTTTGAGGGTGAGGCCCCCACCTGCCATGAGAGTCTGCAACCACAGCCCCAGCCTTCACAAGAACAGCTACTCCTTCCCCCTTTTTTTCTTTAGGGACAGATGTTTTCAAGAGGAAACCCTTATTTTGAATATTTTCTTTTATCAGAGTATTTCTAGCAGTTTCCCTTTAATCCTGATGCTGCAGCACATTCAGGCATAGCTGGGATGAGGCTCCAAACAGCCAGAGCCTTTGACTGGGCACAAAGGAAGAGGTTTCCTTGGCAACTGCAACACCAGAAAGGTCCCAAAGCAGCACTTCTACCTGCCTGAGATTTCTTTTTAATTTAGGAGTTTGCACGTTGGCTTTGCATAGAGAATTGGGTTCTGTCTTCAGGCTTTAGTCATAACACAAGTTGCTTATAGGAATAATGTAATTTTTGCATATGAATTCATTCTTTAGGCTAGCTGGCTTGCTGTGAAGGCTGTTGACTTGGGGAGTGACAGAGGATGCTGCAGTGCCATGTGGTGGGATTCAGGAAGGACATACAGCACCTAAGCTACAAAAATTAAAGCACTGCATGGCAGAAAAAGAATCTATCTAGAGAAGAATTAGTTTGCTCCTGTGTCTGTGTTAGAAATTATGAGATCAGGCCAACTGCCAAACCAGCAGAGATCTTTGGAGTTTACTAGATTTGTGAATTTTTAAGGTGAAACAGCCAAGAGAAGGCTATGGCATAAGGAAATATAACCCCATGTGGTGTGACAATATTAACACAGGGCCAGGCTTTAATCTGTAACTGCCCCAATTAACACAGAGCCTGGGCTGCCACTCCTCAGCCTCACTGCCAAGGTCCCACAATGATGGACACTTCATAAAGGGAGGCTATCAGGCACTTCTGGAGTCACTTACAGCCACTCCAGGCAGTTTTTGGATGATCACTGTGGATTTAGCAGAGCTTGGCTCCTTTTACCCCACACAGGGTGTGCCACCCACAGTGGGTCTGCCCAAAGGTCTGGGAGCTGCTTCTCCAGAGAATAGGATAATAAATCAAACCCTGCTGCTGGTTACTGGGAGGTTGTAGTTTGCTATAAAACCTCTGCTACCCAAAGGGCTGGGAAGAGAAGGGATGTTCCCCCAGCATGGGCAACATCTGGAGCCAGCAGAGGCTCCCTGGTCCCACAGGGCTGGCACTGGGGGAGACTGAGAATGGTCCTCTGGGCTCAACATCCCCACGAGCAGCAGACATGAACTAAAAGATTCCATGAATGATACAGTGACACCATGAATGACACAAACTCAAGGATGCCTTGCAGGCTGACTCTGTGCAGCCATTCTATTCCAACACACAAATGCAATTTAAAGCCCTAATATGTTTACTCAGCTCTTAGCTCCCAAATATCATCAAAAAGAGCTGCATGTGAAAGGAACTGAGCCTATGCTCTGTGCCCTGGGTGCTGTGGGAATGAATCCTTGAGGAGACACAGCTGTGCCACATGTGTGCCCCCCCCCACCCCGTCCCCGACCAAGTTAATCCCACTTGGACTCTGCCAGCTGAGGGGAATTGAAAAGAGTTGCAGAAAGGAGGGGCAGGGGCAGCCTGATGTACCAAGGACCTGAACTGAGGGAGAGGAGGAGGTGAAGGAAATAAGCCTGAACTTCAAGTGTATGTGGAAGCAGAGCTTGGGTGGGTAGAGCTCTCCCCATAGTTATGAGCTAGGCCTAAGGGATAAAGGTGAAGCCCAAAGCGTTTCTTAAAAAGACACCTGTTCTTCACAGGTACATCACTGCCTTTCCATACTGTATTTTTAGTTTAATTTTGTAGGACAGTTCTGCCAGGACAGGGCCCCTCAGCTTTGGCAAGGGCTGTTGCTCTTGTGATGCCTGTTTGTGCTGTGAGGTGTTTGTGTGCTCAACAGGGTTATTTTCATGCTTGTGTGGACTAAAGCTTACCAGGATATGGTGAGAGAGAGCGCCACCATGATTTTATTCTGCTTTTGGTGTCAGGCTTCTCTGCCACCTTGTTACATTTTGTTAATGGTCTTTGCTACAGTGAATTGTCTGTCCCAAGGCTATTTTTCTTTTTAGATTGTGTGTCACCTTCAGATTTATCAGTGTCCAGTTTCATAACCAGTCATGGGGTTTTTGCTGTTGTTTTATTGGGGTGAGGTTTTCTCCTATGTAAGAAACGTGTCTTTGTGCAGTACCTGGATATCAGATCCTAAGTAAAGAGATTTTCGGTCACTGCTTTTAACATGGGGAAATGAAAACAAAA
Organism: Callaeas wilsoni; assembly: GCA_013398955.1. Taxonomy (NCBI): domain Eukaryota; kingdom Metazoa; phylum Chordata; class Aves; order Passeriformes; family Callaeidae; genus Callaeas; species Callaeas wilsoni. The sequence continues at coordinate 57,526 of VWPU01012693.1, forward strand.
ATCATGTTCTACTGCTTTGACAAAACTGTGTTTATTTTATAAATCTCTATCTAACATGTCCCTTTTCATGAAGTGCACCTGGATAGGGGCTGTTTAGCTTTATGTATAGCACTCAAAGCAGGCAGATAACCCCTCCAGCAGTTCCTCTCAGGGCCACAGAGGTGCGGGTGCCAACCAAAGCACTGAAGGAGATAACTAAAACTAAGTGGTGTGACTGTCCCTTTACCAGCCCAGTTCTCAGCAGCCAATTAATATTTCCTGAACCTTAGTGTGGAGACTCAGAGTGCAGTCCTGTGCTGAACAGGGAGAAGAAAAATTCTTCCCAGCTGCAGCAGCTCTTTCAATCCCCCTTTGACAGAACCCTTTTAAGGTGATGTTCTTTTCTCCCTGGCAGGGATGGGTCCTGCTGAATGGAGGTGTATGTCATGTTGTTCAGAGACATTGTGACTTTTTTTTGTTGCTATTATGGCAATAATTAAAGTGTCACTTATTGGTAACACTTGGCAACATAACTGGGTTTTGGTGACTGAAATAAAATCAACCCCAGAAGCAGATTTTCAGACTCCATTTTTAAGTGTGGATGGATGGGAGGAGATATTTCTTCTTTTCCAAGCCTGTGCTTGGAGAATGGTTCTAATGCCCAGTGGAAGTGCTTTGTCAACAGCAAATGAAAAGGAGGGTTCTCAGGTGCATCAGGAGTCAGAGCTGTGTCTGCTCTCCAAAGCACTGACTTAATCAGCCTCTCCCTTCCTGGTCACCCTCATAAAAGCATTTATTATTTTCGTATCATACTTCAGTAGAACTTGAGGGTCCTCAAGCTAAATACCAGCATATGTGATCTCCATGTATTAATGTCTCCCTCTGGTTTCCATGTCACTAAAATACTGCCAACCTGCTGGGTTGTTTGGTTGTATATATGTGTATGAAAGAATAAATCAACAGAATAGTGTAAGGAAGAAGCAGGGAATGCTCAGCCTGATGGGAGGGTCAGAGACACAGCTCAATAAATAAAGGGGACATGGAAGCATCCCCATCAGCAAATCTGTGCACATGCTGCTGTGTGTTTAGCAGCTGTGGGGTCAGAAGGGGCTCTGTGCTACTGCTGCCCTGCCCAGGGTGACAGTCCCCAGCTGGAGCTCCCAGCTTCTGTTTTTCTGGCACTTGGGCCCCTAGCTCCTCTCTCTGAGAGAAACTGATGGAGCCCTTTGTAAGCCTTCCCTCCTGGGCTCACTGCAGGTACTCTCAGCTGCTTTGTTCTCTTGCTTGGGCAACTTCTGTGGCACAGACCATCCTTCAGACTTTGTAATTTAGATAAAGGGACCATATCATGTTGCTGGATACTCAGGAGCCTTCACAGGAAGCTACCACATTAAAGGTCACACATCTCAGTATCAAGGAGACCTTCTTCATGGTGAAACACAAAAATGATTGGGCAGGAGTAACGAGCACAATGATTTATATATTTTTTGGGTTTTAATTTTTTTTTGTCAGTGTTTGAGTTTTAACCGTGCTAGGGATTCTCTCCTCTGTGAAAAGCATGTACAAGGATTCTTAAAAAAATAAATAATAATAAAAANCGTACAAGGATTCTTGTGAAAACATTTGCTTTGTATTGTGTACTCACAGCCCACTTGTTAGTGTCACACAACAGAGAGGAAGAAATAGCTTATTTTTAAACCACGGAGAAAAATTTCACTGAAATATATAAAACTCTTGAAAACAAATCTGTTAACAGAAGTAAAAGCCACTAAATCAATGCCATGCACCTCTATTTAGTAATTTCTATCTATTTTGTACTGATACAGAGATAAACATGATTTTGAAAGCCAACAGATACATGAACATTGTGTAACAACCCAAAATATCTGTATATTACAAAAAGATAATCAGCAGATCAATAAGCCTGTCTGAAATGGTTGTCTTGCAGCAGTATTGAATTTTATTTTTTGCACCAGTCAGTGTTTTCTGAAGGGATGATTTTCCAGTAAAGCAGAGTCATGTCATGACCAGTTGCTCGGCCACTGCTTTTTAAGGCCGAGGAAGAAGAAACAATCAGACCAGGTCCATCTCCTAATTGTCAGGGATCTTGATCTGAGTCCAGAGCTTATTCATAGGAGGTCAGCCAGACTTCAGTTGTCTGAATGGAGAAATTATACATCTCAAATGACCTTAGATCCAAACCATGCTTCCAGTGACCCTGGTCTGCCCTGGCTTCAGCTGTGCTGAGCAGGAGCTGCACCATATGGTGCACAAGTGCTGTGCAGGGAAGGTGTCAGCTGATGAGTAAAAATCACTTTTTAATTCTGTCTCTAAACAAGAGAAAACAGAGGGGAGGGTGCAGTTCTTCAGCTCTGGCTTCATTGTTACACATTCTCCAAACTGGATCTTTTCTTTCCATGCCTAGAAAGCATCCAAGGAGGCAGACAACAGATTAGCAAGTACTGATTACTGGAGCTCATTAGGAAATGCCTGGGCTGAAATCACAGGATCTGTCCATGCAATTCCACACCTGAAATGGTGCAGAGCTGATGGAAATCAAAGCAGTGTTGACTTTGAGTCTGCTTTTAACACTGATACCTAATTTGAATAAATACCAGATGGGACAGAGGCAGTTTGCCTAGGTAATTTTGTGCCCCCACTTGCACACTTCTGTGCTCTGATAAAGATATGCATGGGAGCATCCAACAGCTGGGATGCTGCCATAGCAAGGAGAGCTCAGAAAACACCAGACAGAGTAGGGACAGAGGGAGGAAGATGGGTTTGGTACAGCCTGGAGAAGCTTTTGAATGTCTAGAAATAATTAAAATTAATGCAAAAAATATGCATGTAAAAATAAATGCTTTTCTAGAAATTGCACTTACGTGTGAAATTTCAAGTAGTTTTGCAAACACCAAAGTAAGTGGTTGGGAGCTTATGAGGCCTTTGTTTTATAGCAGTAGAAATGGAAAAGGGAGTTCAACATAAATTGAGAAAGGACATTTAATTAGTAAAAATCTGACTAGTAACAAATCAGTCCAACTAATGTATTTTAGATTTCCTACTTGGAGACATCAACTATCACTGAAATTTCATTGAACACGACTAGTTTAATTATTTTCTCCTTAATGGAGAGTGTTAATTAACTTGGCTATGATAAATATGCATCTTAATATCATTTGGAATCCCTACAGATCCTAATTATTCGTAAAGACTGAGGTGTAGACCTTGCTATAATAATTATTTTTTAAAGTAAAGATTTCTTCAAGGATACCAGCGATTCCAAAGGTGAGTAGTTTTTTGGTTTTTTCTTCTGAAAAAATAGGAAGCAATTTTAGATCAAAATCTGAGGTGAAATTATGAGGGCTCTGAAAACAACCTCGAAGTGTGTATCTTGCTCCTAGCAATGGGTTCTGCCTATGAATGAAGCCAAATGAAAATCTGCAAAGGGGGATTGGTTAACTGCTAACCATTGTAGCAGCTTTGAATATGTAATCAGTGCGTGTGTGAGAACGGCATTCCTTACACTTGAAGGGGAAAAGGGAGGATGTGGCAAACCCTCTTAAGCATCCATCAGGCCTTAATTTTGGGGCCATTGTCTTGTAATCACCGTGGAGTGAAGACTTTCCTTCAAAATCATTCTGCCCTTTCTGGCGACTTGGTGTTTATGATCTCCCTGACTGTTGGCTGGATCTGTGACTCTCTTATGACTGAGGGGAAAAAAAGTAAAAGAGCTAGCTCTGAAAACTTTTTACTTTAATCATCTTCTCTTTGCATTTACTACCTAGAAAACTTTTACTAGAATAAACCTTTTTGTATCCAAGTAGATAGACTACTGATACTGTTGGTTTATCTGTTCTACAGTTTCCTTTCTTGACTTCTTGACAAGAAATCATAAATTAGAGTAGATGTAATAACGAAGTCAAGGTGTGCTGATTGAAAACTGAGTCAGTATAGGTGTGCAAAGGTGTTTCATGGATTTGCTTGTGTCTTTTATTATTGAAATCTTTGTGTCAGGACATATTACTTTGTAATCCTTGACCCTGTCAGCTAATCAGACAAAAGCATGCCTGCCTTCTAATTACCAAAATAATTTCCCTTGTGGGTGCAGATGTTTCTGTAAATCTAAGATAAATATGAATGCAATTCAAGTATAGTTCACGTTTCTGAAATTCACTTTGGAATACCAATATGCCACAGCATTAAGCATTTAAGGAACTATTACTCAATGACTCAAGCATTTCATGGTGGGTTGGGGGCTTTTTGGGTTTTTTGTTTGTTTGTTTTGGAGTTTTTGATTTTTTTGGTTTTTGGTAGTAAAAAGGAGTGTTTTGCATAAATTTTAGTATTTCTAAAAAGAGTGCTGCAGCCACGTTGTGGCCAGGAAATACTCTTTGTCTTCAAATGAGATAATTATAAGCTGAAAATATGAGTTGGGTTTTTTTCATCCATGATCTTTCACTGGAGCCTCTTAAAATTGCAATAATACAAGGGACATGAAAAGCAAAAAGGATATAAGTGCCTCAGCTTACAATGGTAATGAGCACAACAGTTTTCTGGAGTAGCAGTAAATCAAATGTACTGTAGCTATAAAAAGCCCGTAAGACATTTGGATGTGATCCTGGACTGCTCCTGCAACAGAGGCACTGTGCATACAAATGAGAACCCATCCATATCATGTTACGAGGAGCACTGCATTATTGAAGCTGGAAGGATGATAATAGGAAGTTGTTTCTGGAAAACTACTGAAGCTGAGCTTCCTCCTCTTGGCACCAATATAGGGCAATTACATTTGGGACAACATCAATATCAGTTAAATAGAGGAAATTCAATAAGGAAGGAATATGGAATCATTAAGAGTATAAATTATATTAAATTCTGCAGATTAGAGGACTGTATATTTGAGCTTCATTTTAATCTGATTTTCCCCCCTCATTATTTATTACACTTTATGCTTTATTACTTTTAACTTTTTTTTTCTTTCTGATAGTCTGGCTAATGCTTATGACTCCTTCCTCCTGCATGCTTAGCTTAATAGAATTCTTTAAACAAAGAAAGCTCTTGGAGCAGACATTCAAAAATCAATGTACTCTATAGAACATAGGGCTGAAAAATGAAGGAAGATGGACAGGGTTGCTAGAAGATCATCTGAAAATTCTGTCAGGAAAAATATTCTGTAGATTAAGGTAATATTTGAGACTCAAGGGACCTTCATTCAGTTCCCACCTCATCATGTCTGTGTTGTCCAGCCATAAAAGCAGAAAAGCCTTCTTTCCTCTTGCCTATGTACATCGTCTTGTTCTAAGTCTTTAATAATTTTTAGGTTGGGTTTCACAGTGGGTGCACTTTAATTAGCATTCTAGAATCTAGGTGTTAATTCCAGTGTTTGTATTATTATGGCAGCATGTAGTATTGCCACTTGTTATTAATGGATATATATTCTCAACATTGATTGATTTTTCTCACCTGAGCATTATGTTGGGACAAGGCTAGGACTGCCTGGACCTGGTCTTGTCTGGAGTGAACTGCTCCATAATGTCCATAGGTTAGACCTAGTGGGAAAAACCTATAAAAACAAACACAATGGCACCTACAAATTTTTTACTTAGTTTTCTCTCTGATATGCTTTTAGAAGTTGTCTTGAAGGTGTAAATTCTAACTATCTGTGCAGATAGCCACCCAACCATAGCTGTTTATTTTTTTCAACAAATGCAGACATCTAAAACAGCCATTTAAAATTGTTGCAATTGAGTGTTCAATTCATAGATTAGTATGTCAAAAAGTAATTGTTAGAAGGTGTTCCTGTTGTATCAGGTAATGTTAGTGTAATTTGATTTAGCCACAAAACCTCCCTTTTCCTGCAGTGCTGGCTTTCAAATCTTTTTAGCTTCTCACATTTGGGAAATGCCAGTAGACAAAAGCTTGCACTTCAGAGAGGGCTGTGAGAAAATATCAGGTGTAATATGTAGGTGATAAATCTGCTGAGGTCTTTAACAGCTTTATTGATTTTTATCTGGTGATATTTCTGTCAGGAAGAGACACCTAATCCGACCTAAAGTGGTGTTACGTATAGCCCTGGCAAAAAATAATTATAAACTCCTTATCTACAGTCGGTATATTTATGTACTGTGCTGTGAGTTTGGGTTCCCTTCTCCTCATTACCTCAGAGGGCTGAAACAGTCCTGTGTGCCCCAGAGCGAGTGTTGTCGGTGTGTTTATGTGCTCTTTATGGTATCTTTTCTTGGGGATGGTTTATTACACCATCCCATTTTTGGGGTTTTTTGATCTGTTTTGTTTTGTCCCTGGGGTGGCAGCTGTCCCCACACTACCCCCCATCCTCCCTGGCTCTGGGTCTGCTGCGATGAATGGGAGCTGGGCTGGGGTTTCCGGGGGCACTTGGGGCTGAGGCGAGAGGCAGCCCCTGTCTTTTGGCAGGCAGTTCGACTGGACACACGCGGCCGGTATCTCTGACCAGAGATCCTGCTGTTTCTGTGGTTTTGCCTGCTTCTGTTTGGTTGGGTTGTTGTTTGTTTGTTTGTTTGTTTTTGCTTCGGCAATGTGACTGAGCTTGCCAGCTTGGCTTCTTGTAAAGGAAACTCCTTATCTATCCCTTCCTGCTGGCTGCGTCCGCCATTGTTAATGTGAGGGAGATGGCAAGACCCGCGCCACAGCGCCCCCTGCAGCCGCGGGGGAACCACGGCACCTGCCCCGCCCGGCCGGGAGCCACCAGCGCCCCTGCCGGCTGTGACCGGAACTGCACCGAAGGGGAAGGTGCTGAAAGAGCGGGGGGAGACCGTTTGTTGCGTTTGCTGTTCTTGGTTGTTGTTGCTGCCGTTGTTGTCCTTTGTTTCCTTATACATACACACACTAGTAAAGAATTGTTATTCCTTTTCTCATAGCTTTGCCTGAAAGCCCCTTAATTTCAAAGTTATAACAATTAAGAGGAAAGAAGGTCATATTTTATATTCCAAGGGAGGCCCTGGCTTCCTTAGCAGACACCTGTGTTTCAAACCAGGTGCATTAACTCCCATAAAACACTAATTCCTAGATGAGTGGAACATCCTGGAATGGGCATCAGAAAGGCAAATCACCCTCATAAGCTGATTTTACAGATATCCTTATTGATTTCCTCACATTTGGTGTCAGAAGGCATTTGAGAGTGCCATGAAGCATCCAAGGGGTAGATAAACCCACTAAATTGTTATTTACTTTCAAGAGGCTTTTCCTCAGGCATTCTCCAAGTTTCTCATTCTGGCTTCAACTTGTCCAGGCTGGCAGGGAACAGCAGGATTTGCTCTACATTTTGTTCTCCTGTAACACTGGTGGGTTTATTCCTCAATCACGTTGTTTGCATATGATGGATGCCAAAAGCCACCAGTGGGCAAGAGCCATGTCCCAGTTTATCTTTTCCTTGTGAACCTGGTCAGTGCCAGCAGGTTTGTGGGGAACAGGTGAATTGAGTGCCTGTGGGGACACATGGTAGTGCAGGTCAGGATCTTCTGACTTTATTTCTGGAAGCCAATATAATGGCAATATCAAGTTCAATAATTCCATTCTATCTACCACACTGGGTTTTTTTGCTCATTATTAGTAGCTGGTTGGCTCTTGAAACTAGAAGAGCTCTAATTCAGCCTGTGTTGCATCTGGCAGAATGCTTTCTTCCAGCTGGGTATTCTTTTACAGAAGTATAGACTTACCTTTTTTTCTTTCAGACTTCATTGATATTATTTACTACTTGAAATGCCGTTACTCTCCTGGGCCTCCTTATTTTCATACCAGAGCTAGTTGGCAGGGATGGATACCTGTCATAACTTAACACACACATAAAAATAAATTGAAGTGGGAACTTTGCCATTTGTCAGGAATGGGAACTACTGAACAGAGGCATTCTCATATACAGTTTTTAAAAAAAGGGAGGGGAAAAAAAGGTCTCACCTGTTAGAGTATGTAAAAGAAAATATTATTTAAAAATGTTCAAGTTTCATCTTTTTGCTGTAGTTGCTGAGGTGGGCTGGAAGGAAAGCTGGCCCTGTCTCAGTGGTGGGGTTGGATACAGGCAGAGTCAGGGCCCTGCCACCAGATCCTGATGTCTTAGAAATACTGATTCCTCCAGACCAAACCTCCTGCGTATGTGAGGAAAAATGATCGAAATTAAGGGAGAAGCAGTAGCGCTACTTTGTAATGTCCTTATTTAAAATTCCTTTCACAGCTTTTCTAAAAATAAATAAATATTTGAGGGGAATCTTTTGGCCTGTTGTATGTAAATTCTGTATCACTGAGAGGCTTTAGAGGTTTTCTGTTTGCAAGGGTGGTTGTAAGGAGGAGAAACAAAAGTGGTATTAGGACTACCAAATTACTGCCTAACTGACCTAACCCAAAATATTGTGAGCAATTAAAGGTAATGTGTCCAAATCCTGAAAAACATGGTGAGTGTACTAAAAAGAGGAAAATCTAGAATCTCAGCAGGAGAACTGAGAAAGGAGAGAAACCATAGACTGGTTTGAGTTGAAGGGACCTTAAAGTTCTTCTAACCCCCTGCCATGAGTAGGGATAAATTTTGACTAGGTAGTGTTTATCCTAGACAATAAGCCATTTTGGAAAAAAAAAATTGAATCATTCTTCAGAGAGAATGATTTCTGTTACACACAGAAATGGTATAAAAGTATGAAAATGCACATTAATATAACAGATGCACACATACACTGAGCAAATATCTACTCCATACAATGTTACTCTGCTGTTTGAATGGGCTTTTGTGTTGCAGTCAGCTGTATGTTGATGAAAACTGGAACATAAACCTAGGGGATACATGTGAGAGAAGGAAAAAATGCAATGCATTTAACCCATTTATTTGAAACCTGCTAATGATAGTGGATGATCCTCCCTGAGATGCTCTTGGTAAAGCAGAAGAAGTAGCAAAATTATTTTGTATAAATGGGTTGCAGCTTTGGATTCAGGAACCTTATCCCTCTCTCAGGAATGTGCAGGATACAGTGAGCCACTCGTCACTTAAACTTTTGCGGTTTAAGGCTGAGGGCATTTGAGGCAGACACTTCCAGTCAAAACTTACTGTGCTTTACATAAAATCCTTGGCTCTATTCCCGGACATCACATTAAATGTTTATCAAAGGTGATCTGTCACTGTGGTACCTGTGTGGTTCTAAGGCTGTAAAAGTGCCTCCTGTTGTGTTTAATCTCCCCAGGCCCATGAAGAAGACAAGTGTTATCAGCTTTGTTTATTGATGAAAGATCTGCAGTGTCCCTTGAGCTGAGTTCCCATAAAACACTCAGCTCACAAATGAATCTGATTATTGCAACACCAGCACTGCAATGCCCAGTATCAGGCACAACTCCAGGCTTGGCTCCTGATCCTGTCCTCAGGATGAAGGGAGATCTCCTGGGTTGATTCACTGCCCACAGGAAGAATGCAGGATCTTGGTGTGGAACTGCTGAGCAGTGTCACCAAACTGTGACCCAGAGGGGGAAGGCTGATACCCTGCTAATGGCAGTGAAAGGGTTAAGTGTTTCTCTGAGAAAGTAAACCTTGATTTTGCCCAGTAAATACCCAGTTTCAAGCCTACTCCAATGTGCAGTCAGGCTGTTGATGTGTGCTAGTGGCTTGCAGAACTGAGGGTGTTCTTGCTGAAAAACAGAGCCCTCTTCTGTCAGCTGGCACCAAGACAAGAAATTGTACATTTGCGCCTCAGCAATTAGATGGAAACATATTCACAAGCACCCAGAAGTCATCCATCACTGGGCAATGATGCACATCTACCCTGATGCATGGCAGTAATTCTGTTATTATCCATTAGCTGCTCCCAGAATCTAACCCTTTCCCTCAAAACTCAGTGCCCATATTTTTGGTGCTACTGTTTTGTGAGAAGCTCAAACTCGGCCTATGCCTTTTATGGATTTGAATTGTTAATATGAACATTTGAGCTCATTATAACTCTGAAATGTTTCCTTTGTTACCAGTAGCTGAAGAACCTGTGCATAGTGTTCAAAAAAACAGTAAGTGCTATTTCTAGGATTGTATTTTCTTCACTGCTGTGCACAACAATATGCTCTTGCCTTCGCTAATGAAGCTTTTCTTTAATGAACACAATTAGAGCTAGGCAAACAATGCAGAAATATTTTTCCATGAATATTCATCCAGAGTCTTAAATGAATTCCCTTCGGTTATGTTGGTACCCATTCATTGTCCTCTTTTAGTGAAATTTTCCAAGATTCAATCTTTGATGCTTGAGTAATGAGGGAGGAAATTGAGTTTCAGCTCAGGGGTTACCGTTCTGTTGTCCAAGTCATTATTTCCTATGGGGACTTGCATTTCTGCAGGAATATCTGAGTAGGGAATTAGCGCTGGACAAGAAATGTGCATCTGGCCACTGACACAGTAAGACTGGAGGTAACACAGGCCCAAAAGCAGAGATTTCTGAAGGAGAAAAGGGAGTGAAGAGGTAGGTTCAGCTGGTCAGTCCACAAGTAGAGCAACAGCTGCTGGAGACGGGGCTTCTGTGAAGGTGGAGGTTTTTCCTTCCTTCCTTCCTTCCTTCCTTCCTTCCTTCCTTCCTTCCTTCCTTCCTTCCTTCCTTCCTTCCTTCCTTCCTTCCTTCCTTCCTTCCTTCCTTCCTTCCTTCCTTCCTTCCTTCCTTCCTTCCTTCCTTCCTTCCTTCCTTCCTTCCTTCCTTCCCTCCCTCCTTCCTTCCTTCCTTCTCTTTTAACAGCCATTTCAAAAACTTCAGGTTCTGTCACTGCTGAATAGAACCCTGCTCAATGCAGATATGCACACAGCACCTTGAGAAGTAGTACTTCAGATTTCAGCATTTACATAATAAAACAAAATTTAAAACTTCTAAGAAATTCCACTGAATTTCTCCAGATGGAGAAAGCTGAGGGGTTAATGATGTGGGTTTAGATGTTTTCCTGAAGAGAAAAACAGCAGCAATTAAATCAATTACAGACTCTTTGCTGAATTCTAGTTACATGTAGCAGTATGGAAGAGAGCAGAACCTCAGCTGAGGGTTGCAAGGGGGCTGTGGAACCTTTCATGTTCACGTACAGAGCGTTGGTGCAACATCTCCTGGGGAGCATCTTCAGTGCCAGATCCTGTCAGAGCTGCCTGGTGGTCCATGGGAAACCCCAGCTCACCTGCAGTGAATGAGGATGTGTCTGACCAGGGAAGGGGAGCTGCTGGTGGTGCTGTCATTCTAAAGGGATCCCCAAAAAAGAAGAGATGAACTGCTCCTATCATTTCTGGATAACTTTTTTCTCTTCTTGTTCTCCTCTTCAAAGCACAAATCACAGCTTCATTGTTAAATTTCCATGAAATTTCAATGAAGAAATGTTTGGTTTTTTTTAAATTCTCCCTCCCTAACTTCCCCAAGACTTTGCTGTTCCTGAAGTTTATCCCTAGGCTGCACAGGCTTCCTGACCAAGAAGAGTCTAAACACACTTCATGTCTGTACTGTAAGAGTTCAGTGGTTAGATCAGAAAATGAATAAATATAATAATCAACATTAGGAGAAGAGGCTTCCTGGCTAGTTTCGCCAGCATGTTTCATGAAGACAATCTTAAAAAGCAAAACTATCAGACATTTCCAAGGCAAGTGGTCACTGATTGATGCCCAAATCAGCTCTATTTTTGGAGTTTGAGGGTTTGGGAGAAATATTTAAACATAAATGTGAAGACTTAGCCATAAATACAGAGCACTGTTGCCTTGAGGGCTTTAGGAATTAAAGCTTAAAGCCAACCAGCTGATGTATAAGCCAGGTGTGTAAAAGCAGATTATTATGCATTTCATATAGAAATCTCCTGCAAGGTCATTTCAAGTTATAAACCATTTGGGGTTTTCAATTTTACATGATTTCTTCCAGTCCTTGAGTTCAGAGACATTCAATAAATATGATAGAACAAAAAGATCTTTTATTTTGCATGTGTGGTAACTGAAGAAAAATAGAAGAGTCTCTATGGAGCAAAGCCTGAGATAGTTTTAGATTTCAAGGTAAACAGCTGCAGAAATCCTCTTACTGCAGAGAAATTATTAAAATGAAAAAGTCCAAATGTATTCAAAGTACACTGCTTAATATCCTGGTGTTTGGTTGTGGTTAAACCAGCCGCTTCCTTTTTGTTTTGTTCATTATCTAGATTGGTAGAAGCTTGTAAATCAACAAGACTGTGGTAATCACTTTTAAATGTTACTTGCATTGCAACCTTGACCCAAGGTGGTTTGATCTTAAAAGTTGCTGCACTGTGCTCCCTCCTCGGTAAGGTGATTGCAGGGCCACACCTGAATTCTGCTCACAGTGTAATGGTTAGGAGAACATACATTCAATGTGGTGAAGGGGGCAGGAGGATCCAGGAAGCATGGCTTAGTGTCCAGTTTGCTCATATAAATCTAATCTTTTTTCTGGGGACACCACGAAAGGAAGTGGAGCCGCAGCTGGAGAGGAAATGTTGGGCGTGGCAAGTGTTTTGGAAGGGGGAGAGGTGCTGCCTACACCTGCCTGAATGTAATGGAGCACTTAAGTAGGTGTTTCTGTTCATTCCTATTCAAGAGAACCATTAGGAATGCAAATGATGCCACCTTAAGCTGCAGTGGCTGTGCAGGTTAAAGTGCTCCCCAAGCACAGCCAGCTGGCAGCGCTGCCAAGGTGTCTCTCCTGTCCCTGCTGTCCCTGACTCGCCGTTATGCTGCCAAAGAATGCAGAGAAGCTCAAATCTCCTCTGGGCCCTCCTTGCCTTGCTGCCTCAGAACTGGTTGCTAAAGCCCTCACAGTTTTGCCTGGTTCATGTTGGATCTGGTTTTTGCAGCCATGAGAAGACTCATTACCTCCAGTACTGATTGTGCATCTTGGTTGGTTGGTCTTGATGAAAGTCTGGTGTCTACTTTCATTCAAAAATAAGGGATGAGGGTCCCCTCTGAAAAATCTTGTTGCATCAGAAAGTCTTTGAGGTTGCTAAGAATGTCTTTGAATGATTTTCAGCTTCCTCTGTGTTAATTCTGACCATGTTTCCCATTGGTTTCTTCAGTATCAGTAATATAAGCTTTCCAAGGGCCTGCTCCAAATAGTTTTCCAAGGTCCAGGTTGAATACTTAGATTCACTTGGTGTAAAACACTTAATTTTTATATCACATACATCTTCTTTATCTTCTCCCCTCTGGTTCCCATTTCCTGATTTCTGTCCTAGTCAGCCTTTCCACTTTGTGTCAGCTCATTGTTGGAGGAATAGTATTGAAGCCTCCAGTTGAGGCAGTTCAGTAATAAACAGCGGGGAGAACAGAAGTGGTTAAGAAAATGCACGTAAGCAGAAATGGTTTTCCTTGAGATTTGCTTTTAAATAAAAGCTCCAGCAAACTCATTGCTAGATCAGCAGCTGCTCTGAATTATGTTCTGGGAAAAATGACTTTTGAGAGAGTCCTTGTTGCCATAATGAGAAATCTTTTAAGAAAGAGACACACGCAGATTGTTTTTCCATGAGAAATACGTATTTGGTAAACTCCAGGGGTTTGTATTTTGTTCATGACAAAAGCAAAAGGACAGGATGGTGGGTGCCCTGCTAACACTGCATTAACAGAGAATTTCACTTGGAGCATGACCACTATGATTCAGAAGCTACGATTACTTTTTCCTGTGCTTTGCTATTTCAGGGCCTGAAAGCACGAAGCTGATGATGATGGACACTCCTGAAAAGCTCCTCTTACCCCCCTCCAGCAGGTTGGTTTCAGACTATCACTCGTATGAACTGGCATTTCTCTTTGTCCCTGGTGCATCATGCTGGCTGAGCTGTTCTGAAAGGAAAAATAATCAGCCAGCCTGGCACAATAATGGCTGCAAAGACTTGTTCCACAAATCATAAACAACCAGTTTCCTGTCTTTGACATGTAGTATCAAAATATGCAAGGCATTAGTAACTAATTGCTACTTTTTATCTAAGCCTTTATCAAAAGATGTGAGCTGTGTTAGCTGTGTAAATTTAGTATAAAAATATCATGGTAGTTTGTGTAGTTACAAGTCATCACTTGTGTATTTCTCTTTCTAATCAATGAGCATCCTTTGTAAAGTGTTTGTAAAGCACTGGGTGTATTGTTGGAGCAATGTGAATGATAAATAATACTCACATACAGAAGGATAATAATGCACTATTCAAACCTACAACTAAATCCCTGAGTTTAAATTATTTCTCTCCCTTCATGCACCTTGTAACTTGTAACACCAGGCAGTTCAGAAGCTGTATTTCTTCCCTTTCTCCAGAAAGTAGAAATACACCAACCTGACTGACGTAAACACTTCTTTCAGGTGTTTTGTGGCAGCCTGTGGGGTTTGTGCAGCATCCATGCAAATTTAGGATTTGGGGGTTGAACTGAATGACTCAATTTGCACTTTCATGCAGATCAAATCAACTTCATGTCATCTGCAAACAGCAAACTTGAGCCACGGAAGATTTCTAGAGCTTCTCTCAGTTGAGATGAAGAATTGCAATTCCAGTTACACAACAAATATCTTCTGTGTCTTGGTGTCCCTTTTCTCTTCTCCTCCCCACTGAGATTTGTGATGGGAAACCAGCATTTCCAGAAGCTGCAGTCTGCGGGAAGAGCTGGTGGTAATTCACTCTCTGCTCAGTGTCTACTTCTGTATGTCTTCTCCTAACAGTGCTCTGAAATTATTGACTTTTGTATTCATTATCACCCGAATTTGGATGCTGCTTAGTTGTGTTGTGTGGAAACCACATAACTCTTTGAATTGACAATTACTTTAATGCTGTGAATTCTCTTTAGAATGAGACTCATGACCTTTTTTTTCTCACTTGATGCCTCTTTCCCCTGCTCCTGTTAAGGGCTAAGAAAGCAACTAAACAAGCAGACCTGTAAAATGATCCTTGTTTGCAGCATAAATTGCCATTTTTTACCTCAGCACAAAAAGTAGTGGTTTCCATAGCACTGTTTTTCAGAGCGAATACTGATCTCTCTTCTTTATTTTTAATTGAATTTTTAAACTAATTATGCTTGTTTGTTTCTCTGCACTCTGTTTGGTATTTTCCCTGTGTAATATTTCAGCAAATTAATTAATTGGTCAGCCACAGCTGTTGCCCTTTGTAGTGCATCAACCTCCTAATCACTTCTTACAGAAGCTTGGGATTTGTTTCAAGTGACACCTTTATCAAGCACCCACCCTTTTTTTCTTTCTTTTTATTTTTTCCCCAAATTGATTCTTTTCACAGTAACACTGTAGGTCATAGTATAATTTGAAAACTAACTTTCAGAAACAGTAAATTTCAAGTGAGTGTTTAAAATGAAAATTAGAGTGTTTGTAGTTTTCTTTTTTAATTTATACTCAGGCATCTGCACTGGTTGCTGTGCTGTTGCTAGTCTGGAATTAACAGTATATCCTCGTATGCCAAAGTATTTAGAGACTTTTAAATGTGTTCATATGATTTCTTTTTCCTACAAAGTAACAAATTTAAGTTTTCCTAAGTGTTACCTGTTAGGACTTGGAAGCATGTGGTCAGGGGTGGCAGGTAACTTCAGTCTAGTCCAAAGTGCGTCCCTTTTCACATCTGGATAAAGACCAGAACCAAAGCCAGATATTTGCTGGTGAATACTTCCAGGAAGAAGCCGTGCCGGGAAGTCTGTGACCAGCTCCTGGGTGATGTGCAAGACACAACTGCAGCTGCAGATGCCTCTCCTTTTTTCCCGTTTACCTTCTGAAGGGTTCATTAGCGTGGATTTTTCCCAAACCCCATTAGCACACTTCCCTTTCCCCCATTATGTACTGCTCTTTATTCATCATTGTAGCTCTGCAAATATGTATCAGGCCTGGCAGAGATGCAATGAAGGCACCCTAATTAGCCGTTAGTGTTCACACATTTTGTTTTTTTCTAGTTTTACCTCAGGTGTCAAAAACCAGAGGCAAGGTTCTTCAGGCTGTAGTTGAGAACATTCACCATGGGTCAGACTCTGCTGTGCTGCTCCCAGAATGAAGCTTCTCTCAGTCCGTCTAATTAACACAGGTAGATTTACTGGAAAGATAATTTCATAAAACTCACAGAGTCACTGGAAAATGCCACAGACAATTCAAGCGGTCTGCCAACAAACAGCATTTTTATTCCAGCTAATTATTTTTTAATGATACTATTAGTAATTGGAACTCACTGTACACAGCACACTCCAGATAAAGATCTCAGGAAGTTTTACACAGCAGTAATGTGATGCCTCACAGAACACTTAAGATTACAGTGAGTTTCTTTTATAGGCATTTTTAGACAAAACTCACAGGCTCATTCTCTACTCCCAAATCCAACGGTGTCAGAGCTACAAGCTGGAGCTTAAGCATTGCCTTGACTTCATGCCCTGATCTCTGATGGCTGTTTTGTTTCATCATTTGGTTTTGTTCTTTCAAGATGCTGTTTGTCATTGTCTCCCACAGACTCTGATGCCCCAGTTAGTCCTGTGCCTTTCACCTCTGCAAGAAATTGCTGCTGGAGATCCCTCTGCTCTGGCAGCAGCCACTTTGACCCTGATCAAGCAACCACAGATGGGGAAGGAGGTCTTTGCATGTAGTGTGTCAGTGATGGATACATCTGCTTCACACAGAAATGAATAAGAATCAAATGAATCGTGATTTTTGCAAATTGTTCAGCTGCTGAAAGACTAAAAAGAAATACAAGCAGTGTAATGTGTTGTTAAACTGCTCTGTTCTGAGTGCCAAGTGGTCCAGACCAGCAAGGGGTAGATGTGCCTGGCTCCCCTAGATGTCTGTGACTGTTATTTATAAATATCTCTGCCCCAGCAATTAATCATCCCTCATTGCTCCAGAGCAGCAGCCTTTATCCTGACAGCTGGGAAAACCTGTCCCTTATAAACATGCTCATTCATAAAGGCTGCAGGTTTGAGGTCTGCCTGTGTTTCAAAATAGGAATTTTAAAAAGAATAAGCACAAGCATTCAAAGCTCTGTCACTATCTGCTAATTGCGTTTATGATGACAGATGATTAGAAAAGCTGAGTTTTTCCTGGTTTGAGAGGAGGTAGGACTTGGTTGGGACTGAGGATGGGAGAGATGACTTGTCTGCTTGGAAAACTCTCTGGCTTTGCTACAGGAAGGGCTTCTTTCCAAGACACCAGGAAAATTTCTATGTGTAAATTCAACCTGAGTACAGGACAAAGGCTTGTCCAAGGACATATTTATGTATCTGGAACTAATGTTGTGGATAAGAAGATTCTCTGTTTGTTACAGTAGGGTCAGCTTGGAAAACAGGGACCTGCCATCCGCCTCTTAGTGTTTCCTGTATGAGAGGAAAAAAGAAAGCCCACAGCACTGCTCAGTTCCTTTATTAAGAGATATCATGACCTTCTCTTCCACTTTTTTATTCAAATCTATGCAAAGTTAGAAGTTGCAGTGCATGAAGTTGCAACTGTATCTTCCATGTAAAATAAGCTGTTCTTATGGTCCTGTCCAGGTCTTAAAATTTAACTCTTTTTTTATATGGTTAGGCTGGCCTTCAAAGTAAGTGGTTCTCTGGCAATGTTTTGTTTAGGCAGGCAGAGACATATCTTTCACTACCATTTTCAAGATATTTTCAGTGTTTGAATTTGTGCATGCAAGAAGAAAGATCCGTTCATCCCGTCTTCTGTACAGGTGCTTCAAATTGAGGTTTGTTTTCATCCTTAAGTCATGTTTAAGGCATATTCTTAAGGCACATTTACACAGAAGGAAAAGACAAGCTTTGGGATTCTTTTCTGCTCACAGGAAAATGAGATTCAGAAGTCATGAATTCCAAAAATGAAATCATTTCATTGTAAATCTGTGGCTGCAGTAGGTGGTTTTCCTTGGTTGTTAAATTATTTTGTGTATCTGTCTGCACTTGAGAAATAAACTATAGGGAGAGGGTTTCAGCAATATGTCATTCTGCTCAACTACTTGTTATCTTTCATATTGAAAAACAAACCCAAAACACAATAAAGAAGAAAATCAGCTCTTCCAAGAGCAGCACTTGCTGCTGTTCAGAAACTTTGTTGAAAGGCAAACACAGGCTGTGGCCACACACTTATCACAGGAGGGGGAAATTCTGAAACAAGAGAAATATTTCAAGGCTGGAAAGAATTCCTTTTGCCTTCCATCTCTCTTCAAGCTGTGTGTTGACCTGGCACTGCCTGATTTTTTGGTAGTGGGGGAGTGGCACTGGGGTAGCTTCTGTGAGAAGCTGCTAGAAGCTTTCACCATGTCTGACAGAGCCAATCTCTGATGGCTCTGAAGATGGACATGCTGCTGGCCCAATTAGAGAGGTTGGTAACACCTCTGTGATGGCATATTTAAGAAAATCAAAACAGCGGTGGTGCCGTTTTTTCCCCAGGGTTGGGGAGGCGGCAGGGGCTGCCACTGCAGCCACCACCATGCTGGCGTGGCCTGTGGCGCTGCGCCACCGCAGCCCACAGCGAGCCTGGCCTGCCTGGCCGCCCCAGCCAGCCGTGCTGCGGGCGAAAGGGCAGGGGTGGCAGCTTCCCCTTCCTGGTGCCCTGCACGAAGAGAGGCGTTAAATAGCGCCAGCACCGCAGCAGCTCCTGGCTGGCAGCGGAAGCGTGATGAACGATTCCCTGATGCAGGACCTAGACGAGATCAACTTCTCGGTGCCGCAGGATCTTGCAAGTATCTTTGAATTAGCGCAACTTGTTGACAATGGTACCTACAAGCAGCCGTTTTTTCTAGTCAGAGAAGAGGA